>BTPG01000005.1:147106067-147282232 GCA_036245525.1 Semisulcospira habei | reverse complement strand
GCCGTTTTCTATTAGAGCTTGTGATATATATTGTGGACCACAGCATTCCTCTTGCTCTCTCTCTCTCTCTCTCTCTCTCTCTCTCTCTCTCTCTCTCTCTCTCTCCTGTGTTCATACTTCTAAGCTCCACTAATATAGCACCATGTTCCAATCTTATACTTTATGATATATATCCTTATAATTATTTTTAGTCATTTTAGGTTTTGTAGTAATTATAGTTGAACTTTGTCTTATTTTATAAAATGCCGCCTTGACCAAAGTACATCAGTGGATGGTGGATGTATGAGAACCTGTGTGATGATCTTTTGAGTTATCCAGCCACTGTAGTATTTTGTAATAATAACATGCCTATCCTCAATTTTATGTAACATCAATTTTCTATTTGGTATGTACACTTTAGATGGAAATTTTATTGTGTGTTATTTGATATTCCAGGTGTACTGCCTCCTTGGTGGAGAAATAAAAACATCTTCACAAGGCGCAACATGGCCTCCCTGTCTGTTATTTTGTAATCCGCCCCACCACATCTTTTGGCTTCGTCGACAGGATTACTACAGGACAAGGAGGCAGTGCACAGATGGCGGAGAACCAGCAACAGCCCGTGGCCATTCCACCTCCACGACTGCCTCGTTTTGCTGGCGACGGCGTGGTTTCAGCAGAAGACTTTGTCGCAGAGGCCGAGCATGCTGCAGCCACCTTCAAACTATCAGGTGCGGTGGGAGCTGACTGGATCCTGCGGCACCTGGAGGGCAATGCCAGGAGGGAGGTGATGTCCCGGCCTTATGAGGAGAGAAGCACTCCGGAGAAGGTGGTCCACATCATCAAAGCAACATTCGGCGACCAACGTGGCCTTCTCGCTCTTAAAGGAGCGTTCTACAGTAGGCGGCAGGGCCAGAATGAAACTGTTCTTGAGTACGCCCAGGCCCTCACCATCTTGTCAGGGCGCATGCACTCACTTGAGGCGGTGTCAGACAAGTGCATAAGAGATGTTTTCATGGAAGGTCTCCAGTCTCTCAACCTGCGGAGGGAACTGCGGCGCCAGGTTGCAGACAAAGCCGAACTCAAGTTTTCGGACGCACGAGAAGTGGCATTACAGTGGGCCCGGGAGGAGGGAGAGGAGACGGAGGTGCTGGCAAGCTCCCAGCAACACATCGCCAGTGCACCAGGCCCAGCACCACTCGTTCAGCCGGAGCTGGAGGCCATGAAGCAGCAGATAGCGGCCCTCACCACGGCGTTTGCCGAAATGAGAGCTATGTGGACACAAACCAACAAACCACCTTCGTGGAAACCTCGTGGCGTTTGCTGGAACTGCGGGCGGCCTGGTCATCGGCAAGCACAATGTACCGCACCACCTAGGAGAAATGGGCCGGGAAACGACAGACCTCTGCTGTGAGTAGCCACGCAGTAGGGGAGGAAGAGCTGGCTACAGCAGGAGTCACCGGACGGTGTCCTGAGACTTTGGCCAAGATAGATGGGAGGTTGGTGAAGTGTTTGGTGGACACCGGAAGTGAAGTCAGCACTGTTACAGAGAGCTGGTTCCACCAACACTTCACCAATGGCCGTCTCCAGGAGGGTCACTGGTTTACGCTGAAAGCTGCCAATGGCTTAGATATCCCCTATGTGGGTCTCCTGGAAGCGGAAGTAGACATCTTGGGCAAAGTCTGCAGGGCTCCAATCCTGGTTGTTAAGGATGCCGCCGACCCCTCCACACGAAGACGGAAGCAGGAAACCCCAGGGCTTATCGGGATGAACATTCTTAGTAACATAGCCGGGGGGTTAGTGTCTCAGGGTGGGGTGCCTACCTTCTTGCAACCAGCAATTAGGGAGGCATGTCTGGAGCAGACATCCGTTAGGGGTTTTGGGAGGGTGTGTCGAAAAGTTTTCCTGCCAGCACAAGCTA
The DNA here is from genome assembly GCA_036245525.1 of Semisulcospira habei. Lineage (NCBI taxonomy): Eukaryota > Metazoa > Mollusca > Gastropoda > Semisulcospiridae > Semisulcospira > Semisulcospira habei. The sequence continues at coordinate 147,280,332 of BTPG01000005.1, read as the reverse complement.
TAACCTGTGTTAAGATTTCAGGTCCTGAGCTACCCCATCGCCACCTCCTCGCTGAACCCACCTCCTGCCAGTTACCCCCTGGCATCATCCTGGTCCCTACTCTGGTCGGCCCCAGCAACTACAACCGCTACATCAGGGTCGCCAATCTGTCGTCAGAGGACCGTGTTCTGCAGCCCCGGACACCCATTGCTACCCTGCATGCCATCGACAGCGTCGATTCACCAGAAGGCCTGCACCTCCACGTCAGCTCTGGTGCAATCTTTGTTGACACACAAGCTAGTGTCACTGGGGAGGCCCTAGAGTCAGTTGAACCTGAACTACCTGACTTTGACGGGACAGCCCAGCAGCGTCAAGCCCTATTGGAACTGCTGAAGAAACATCATAGCGTTTTCTCCAAAGGGGAGCATGATCTGGGGTATACTGACCAAGTCAGGCACCAAATTCGGACCACAGATGAAGGCCCCATTTCACAACCCTACAGGTCACTTCCACTACACCAATATGGCGAGGTAAGGGAACATCTGAAGGGACTGTTGGCCAGCGGAGTCATCAAAGAGAGCAGCAGCCCTTATGCCGCACCGACAGTGATAGTCAGAAAGAAGGATGGTAGCATGAGACTTTGCGTGGATTACCGGCGCCTGAACTTGAAGACGGTTCCGGACGCATACCCTCTGCCAAGGATCCAAGAGACTTTTGACGCTCTGGTTGGGGCTCAGTTTTTTTACCACTTTGGATCTTGCCAGTGGCTATCATCAGATCGCGATGGATCCCAAAGATGCTTGCAAGACTGCCTTTTGCACCCCTTTCGGGCTCTTTGAATACACCAGGATGCCTTTCGGACTGATGACAGCACCAGCAACCTTCCAGCGACTGATGCAGTCCACCATGTCAGAGTTCCTGTTTTCGTTTCTGCTTGTCTACTTAGACGACCTCTTGGTGTATTCCAAGACCTTTGAGGACCACCTCCTACACCTTGACCGACTGCTGGGAAAGATTGGTGAGCTGGGACTCAAGCTTAAGATGGAGAAGTGTCAATTCCTGCGCAAGGAGGTGACCTACCTAGGGCACACAGTGTCGGCTAGTGGAGTGGGTTGTCAAGATGAGAAGACGGAAGCCGTGCGCACCTGGCCCAGGCCAACGACTGTCAAAGAACTGAGGTCCTTCCTAGGCTTCTGTGGGTACTATCGCCGCTACGTCCACCGCTTCGCACAGACAGCAGGTCCCCTCCATCAGCTGGTGAACCATCATGCACCCAAGTTGAAGTCCAAAAAGTGCAAGTCTGCGTCGATAGTCCAGACCTGGACTCATGAACACCAGTCAGCGTTTGACAAACTGAAGGCAGCACTTACCAGTACTGAGGTGTTAGCCTATGCTGACTTCACGAAACCCTTTCTGCTGGAGACAGACGCTAGTTCGGAGGGACTTGGGGCCATTCTTTCTCAAGAACAACCAGACGGCAAGATGAGGGTGATTGCCTATGCCAGTCGTCGTCTGCACCCCACTGAGCGCAACGAGTCGAACTACAGTAGCTTCAAACTAGAGATGTTGGCGCTCAAGTGGGCAGTAACAGAGAAGTTCCGAAGCTATCTGATGGGTGCGACCTTCACCGTCCTGACCGACAACAACCCTTTGGCACACTTCAAGTCCACCAAACTTGGTGCCCTGGAGCAGAGATGGGCTGCCCAACTAGCCCAGTTCAACTTTGTGGTGAAGTACCGGCCAGGAAGCAACAACAGGGCTGACGCACTCTCCCGCCTACCCGTAGCAGAAGACACTACTGCAGTACCACCTGACGTTGGCCTTTCTGCGACGCAAGAAGCCCTCTGCAGTCACCAAGCCGTCGGTGTGCCTGACATCATGGAGACACCAGTTCAAAAGAGCATGAAGGGGGGAGAGTCCACAAAAAGCCTTGAGTTTGAAGACGTTGCCTGCCCAGCGTCAACTCTGCTGCCCAGCCTATCACCCGAGGAACTGCAGGACCTACAGACAAGGGATGCTGTCATCAACCAAGTCTTGGCAGCATGGCCTGAGAAGCCTAAAGTCACTCGGGACCCTGAGCTGAGGTATCTGGCTCAGCAACACCACAGACTGACCCTTCGGGATGGTGTCCTCATCCGACAGGTCTGCGATCCAATGCTTGGACCCCTGGAGCAGCTAGTGCTCCCTAGCACCTTGCGGCCGCAGCTGCTGCGCTGTCTTCATGACGACATGGGCCACCAAGGTGTGGAGCGGACAACCAGCCTCCTTCGACAGCGCGTTTACTGGCCAGGGATGCATCGGGAGGCACGCCACTACATTGAACGGTGCCACCGCTGCGCCATGGGTCGAAGGCCAAATCTTAACCTACCCATGGGACATCTGCTGGCAAGCCGTCCATTAGAGGTGGTGGCCATGGACTTCACCAAGCTCGACATGGCATCAGATGGGCGACGTGACGTTCTGGTCATTACGGACATATTTACCAAATTTACCATCGCCATCCCCACCCGTAATCAAGAGGCTGTAACAGTGGCACAGACTCTCACCAAAGAATGGATTGAAAAGTACGGGGTCCCAGAGAGGATCCATTCTGATCGAGGGCGGGACTTTGAGGGAAAAATCATCCAAGACCTATGTAACATCTATGGCATGAAAAAGTCACGAACCACAGCATACCATCCAGCGGGCAATGGCCAGTGCGAGAGGTACAATCGCACGATGATAGACCTGCTGCGGTCTCTGTCCAAAGAGCAGAGGAAAAAGTGGCCCCAATACCTGCCTGCACTGGTACAAGCATACAATGCTACCCCGCATGCCAGCACAGGATTTGCACCCCACTTCCTCTTGTTTGGCCAGGACCCAAGGCTCCCTGTTGACATCTTTCTTGGTCGACCAGCATCATCCACCACAGGCCCCGCAGACTGGATTCGACACCACCGGCAGAGACTGTTGGAAGCCCACACTAAAGCCCAACAGAGACTGACACAGGCTGCCGAACGAAGGAGCGCCTCCACGCCTGCCAAACCAGACCACACCCTAAACGTGGGCGATCTCGTCTACATCCGGACCCGGGTGCCGAACAGCAAACTCGCAAACCTGTGGTTGAGTGACTTGTTTGAGGTCACCAAGCAGTGCTTTCATGATGGCCTGGTGTACGTGGTCCAGCCGTATGGCGGCGGCAAGGAACAGGTGAAGAACAGGGCTGACCTACTGCTGGCGAGAGATCTGGCCCTGCCACCAGAGCTGCCGCTACCTGAGGTGCAGAAGCCAGAGTCGCTGCCCGCATCTGCCAAGGATGAGGAAGAGGATGACTGGTTCATCATTTATACCCCTGAAGATTTGGCAGCCCATGCCCAGCCACCTCCAGAACCAGCTGCTAGGGCCGACCCCGCTCCTGCGCTCCCTCCCATTGCACCAGTCGTCCCTGCGCGACCTCCCACACCCCCACAAGTCCCTGCCCTTCGGCGCTCCTCCCGCTCTACAGCAGGCAGGAACACGAATCCGCAGAAACTACCTAAAAGTGTAGTAATGTAGGGATTAGAATGTACCTAAATGTGTTTTGAATTCATGGACGCAAAGGACAGGACCTTACATGCCTATTTGATTAAATCTGTTTCGTGTATTATTCTGTTTAGTGGTGACTTCTTTTTTTTAATAGCGCCAATGTGTAGGGTATGACTGAGAACTTTATACTGCTGTGGCGACCGAGTTTTGGTACATGCTATATCATTGACTAGTAAGGTGTTGGTACATGTTCATTGTGTATGTTGCCAGCTGTCACTAGGGAACCTCGGCCAGGTACTTTCCCCGAGACTCTGGTGACTGAGCTGGCAGACTGCAGTTGTGTTTAGTGTTGTTTTTTAATCTGTGATTGCTTGTGTGTAACCTTTTCATGAGGCATGAGTAAGTCTTAAAGGTTTGGATGTTGTCCAAGATGTTTTTGTTTTGTACTTGTGTAACTAAGGGTTGAGACGATTGTCTTCCTTAGTTACAAAGGGGTTGTGAAGCAGGTGCTGAAGGTTTTGCTGGAATTTTTATACTTGATGTATTTACAGTAAGACTATGTATGGGTTGTAGTCACGTACCTCTCAGTTGTGTTGTGATTTTGTGCTGCTGTGACTTGATACTTTGGTATGTACAGTAGCAGTGTTGTGAGGCCACTCCTCTCCTCTTATCTATTTTTGGTGCTAGACGTAAAAGAATTTTCTTGTTTAGTACCATGATTTGCACTGTGCGTGTTACCGCGAGGACGCGGCTACTAGAAAGAGTTCGGGGGGATGTGACGAGCTGTGTTTTGTATATGTGTTAATATTATATTTTATTACGTCACCCCTCTGGTCAATGGTCAATACATTGTAGCATGATTTTGCGTGGCCGGTTGCCACCGAGCTGCCGAGTGTGGGTTCTGGCAGAGGTGACCTACTTAGCCCCAGTCTTAGTGATTTTCCTTTTGGCCGTCCCATCTAAATTTAGCTGGAAGTGACCAATCATTTAAATAGACCAGTGGTAGACATCGACCTTGACCCAGTAGCGCCCCCTCGTGGTAGCGTCTCCACGCTAAGAACGCATTTGCTGTAGCACCACGACGGAAGCAAGACCGGCCTATTGAGCGTCAAATTACTTTCACGAGTTTTGTCTAACTGGACCTTTGTAAGTCATACATTTTACTATTTTTTACTTAGAAATGTTGGTTGTCTTTGCATATTTCGAAGATATATTTTATGCACTGATTTTGATGTATTTTGCAAATTTTCTGACTGACCGGTCCTGTCTTTGACAGGTTGAGGGGAGCGCTGTGGTCACTTAGGGGCTTGTGTTTTGATTTGATCCTACTATCTAAGTTTACCATGTTTTAGGTTAATCTGATCACTTGTTTTGATGAAGATACTATGTTTATGTTGATCCTTTGCACCAATTTGAGCAAGCCTAGGGTATTGTTCGACCATCTCTCTTGGAGAGCATTCAGGCATAAATGATTTTGTTTACGTTTTAATGGCTGCCATTATCTCTGGCACCTAAGGGCCATTCTCAGAACTCACTTTTATCAACCAAAAGAAACTTTAATCAATCGTTTGGATTGTAGTCAGGGCTTGCTCAATGGTGCTGGGGATCATTTGGTCAGTTACGTTGCTTTCTTTCGAGATCGCTTAGTACCGGTGATAGGATGATCAGTTGCATTTTCTGGCATCAGTATCCCTTTGTGTCAGTAGTTTACCATTGTATCACGCGCGCACTGTGTGGGATTGGGTCACGTGATCTCATTCTTAGCATGGATTGGTCAGCTGGCTGGCTGTGACTGTCGGTCAGCCAGTGTGTGTGGTTTTGGTGACCGCTACCTGCTAGTAATGTGATCGCGCGAAGAAGTTGTCATAATCCGAGTGCCTGCGATTAAACCTGTTACTTTCTAAACATCTTTTATTATAATAATGTCTGCGGTCATCGATTTCAGGCGTGACAGGTTATGATATGACGGACATAGAACTTCTTTCCATTGAGGTTTACCTGATGGAGAGTAGCTTCCCTTAGTTTATTCTTGATAGGGAGACTTGAGTCGTCTGCTATTGTTTACATGTACTATGTGATAGCATGCGAAGCCAGGTGTGCGTGCATACTTGCTGCAATGGGTCTTACTTTTGAAGAAATGTGTTACCAAGGTTCAGGACTTAGGGATATGATATGTAATGCCGTTTTCTATTAGAGCTTGTGATATATATTGTGGACCACAGCATTCCTCTTGCTCTCTCTCTCTCTCTCTCTCTCTCTCTCTCTCTCTCTCTCTCTCTCTCTCTCTCTCTCTCCTGTGTTCATACTTCTAAGCTCCACTAATATAGCACCATGTTCCAATCTTATACTTTATGATATATATCCTTATAATTATTTTTAGTCATTTTAGGTTTTGTAGTAATTATAGTTGAACTTTGTCTTATTTTATAAAATGCCGCCTTGACCAAAGTACATCAGTGGATGGTGGATGTATGAGAACCTGTGTGATGATCTTTTGAGTTATCCAGCCACTGTAGTATTTTGTAATAATAACATGCCTATCCTCAATTTTATGTAACATCAATTTTCTATTTGGTATGTACACTTTAGATGGAAATTTTATTGTGTGTTATTTGATATTCCAGGTGTACTGCCTCCTTGGTGGAGAAATAAAAACATCTTCACAAGGCGCAACATGGCCTCCCTGTCTGTTATTTTGTAATCCGCCCCACCACACTTGGCTATGAACCTGATTCCTTACCAACCCCACACCCAAGCACAGCTGAAATCAGCGTGCCCCTCAAATCACTACGTCAACGGCAACTCGACATAGGTCCACAATTCTCTACTGAATAAGCTCAGGATGGTATGAATCAAAGCACCAAACATGTCTCCTCTCATCTAACCAGAAAATTCCAGCAAATTTCAACATTCAGCCCTACTACAAATTTTCAAACAAGGCAAAAATTATTTTTTCAAACACCAGTCCTCTTACTGCCTCAACTGGCCAAATTTGACTATGTAATGTGACCTTATGTCCGATTTTAGGACCGCCTGAAGATGCGTAACCAAGACGTTGGTCTGTGGGGGAGGATACGAGTGCATGTAATCATACGTGCAGCGTTAGCAGTAGCCGGCAACATGATTACACCGACTATTAGCGGTGCGATATGGCACAAACGTGGATTAGCGTGTATCAATGTACGGTGTTTATCACTTTTGTTCACTGTTTATTATTCCTTACAGCTAGAACACCCTCTGTCCTCCCCCCTCCCCCCTTCACCCCTCACCCTCTGCTCCACCCCCAACCCCCGCCTGCACATCTATCCCCACCAACCCCAACCCCCCCCCCTCCCCATCTTTGTTTTCTTATGACTAACATTTTCTAATGTCTAGCTAAAACAGACTATCCGGCTCTGCTTTCTGCAAGATATCTATCACCGTTTACTTGGCGTCTGATTAGAGCAGTTACAAGTCTGCATTACTGTCTAGTGAGGTTTCGTTTGAAACGAACGACTGACTCCCAACAAAGAACGAGAGCCAAATTGCGACGGGTAACCAGCTTCTGCTATAAGCATAGACAACATTCCAAGCATCTCCTCCGGGCTCAGGAGGATCTATCATAGAGCGTATACGCTCTATGGGATCTATGCCTCTTGGAGATGTTTGGTGTGTTGTCTACTCCTATGGCACACGCTAGTTATCTGCAGTGAGTTCGCTCTCGTTCGTTGTTGGGAGTCGTCCGGCGTAAACGTGACCTGACTACTGTAACAACTCCTGATACGGGATGCAACTCAAGGTTCACACTGGTTACCTCCCGCCGCCGCTCCGCCGCACAATCACTTGTTTCCTGTTTTAATTTTATCTGCTCTCTTTGGTATTTTATTTTTTCCCGTCAAGTATCACATAAGTGTGAAAAGACATTAACCCATTCAACCCTGACGCCCTACAGCAGGAGATGGGTCGACCATGATAATTCAAGGGTAGTGCCAGATTAGCTTGGCGCCAATAGGCGCCAAGCTAATCTGGCACTACCCTTGAATTATCATGGGCGATCCATCTCCTGCAACAGGTGCATAGTCGATAGATGACGCCTCCAAAAATTTGGGAAAATACGTGCGTCGGGCTGAATGAGTTAAATAAAGTTCTGAGTCTGATTCTGTCACGGATAGGCGCAGACACCCTACCCATGGAGGCCACACACATGCAGCCTACCAGCCGTAACTGTCGGTGTTTGGGATTTATTGGTTGCACTCTATACAGGGTGAGAATAGGTCAGCAATGAGTGTTCTTAATTTCGCATTCCTGCATGATGCGGTACGTGTGTGTGTGGTTTTCCAGTCAGCAAATTGAATTACACTTAGCTGACATGGTCGCTCTTTTTGAACAGGTAATAACGCCCTCAAATTGAGGTACATGAAGTCAGGGTGGTGGTCAGCAAGAGTAGGCCTATATATTTCCATGACCCCTGCAGCTACCGTACAGGGGTTCATAAGAATCTATGCCTCTTGCAGGTGGAGTGGTTTAGCCGAAGACTTGATATCAGGTTCTTGTCGTATTTTTAAGAGCGGACACACACACACACACACACACACACACACACACACACACACACACACACACACACACACACACACACACACACACGCACGCACGCATACATACGCACTCACACACATACACACACACAGGTACACTTTATGTAGTTTTAAGGTCATAAAAATGGTACCTTTTTTCAGGTTTTTGAAAACTGCAAATGCACATCCGCTTCTAAATGTCTTTTGCAACAACTCATAAATACGGAAATGGAGTATTATTAAAAAGTGAGATGGCTCATGGCAGATGACTTTGATGTCTGGCCAACTCAAATTCGTAAAGACTAATTTGTACCTGCATTTCGGTGATAGCAAGGTGCCATCGGCTGCATCCCTTAAGCTATCAGGACCCATTTATCCCAACTCCTGGCGCCAAGCTGATCAGAAACTACCCTTGAAACTATCAATGACAGTAAATTTATTTCCTGCAGGTGGTCTTGCATTGAAAAGATTGCATGGCAGATTGGTAACACATTCAGTCCTAAGGTCGAAACATGTTTTATTTTGCAAATTTGGGAGTTGTCCTCAGAGGACATCATGACAGTGCAGAAAACAGATCATCCATGAATGTACAAAGGTGGTGCTAGAATAGCCTGGCGCCAATAAGCGCCAAGCTATTCTGGCACCGCCCTTAACTCATTCTACCCCAGACACACCACAGCAAGATAAAGATCGACCATGATAGTTCAAGGGTGATGCCAGAATAGCTTGGCGCCTATGGGCGCCAAGCTATTCTGGCATCACCCTTGAACTATCATGGTCGATCTGTGTCCTGCGCTGCAACGCAGTCTTCAGAGGACGACTTCAAAATTTGGGGATTTCGGTGTTGGGGTAGAATGAGTTAAACTATCATGGTCCATCCATATCTGGCTGTGGTGTGTCAGGGTTGAATGGATTCTGTTGTCCGCGTAAAGTGGTGTTACTCGGTACAGATAAGGCGGACTTCAAAGCAGTCTGCTTGTATTCGGTGATATCAGTAACATGACCGAGAAGACTGAATGCCTCGGCGTGACCTGCTCTGTCTGAAGAAGTAAAAGAAACACCGTGCCCTCTGCGAGTGGCACACACCTTTGTGCACCCCTCCCCCACCCCCATCCCCGACACTGACCCCCGCCCTACGCCCAAAAAGTGGAGCTAACTAACTTAACTATAAATTAAACTGAAGAAGTTTGGGTCCGTTACTGTCCGAATATTCTAAGTGTGCCATCTTCAGCGCAAACGACACCCTGCTATACTATTAACCCATTCCATACGGAGGCTGATTTTTTTTTTTTAATTTGCTTATTGTCCTATGAGGTCTACATGACAGTGAGATCAAGAATTTAGTTTAAGGGTGGTGCCAGGGACAGCTTGGAGCCTATTCTGGCACCACCCTTGAAGTATCATAGTCAAATTTATTTTAAGCAATGATTGTCAGTATCAGGATGAAAAAGGTTAACAGATATAGATCTTCATGTGGCCTGCGGCCTTTAGGCTTATGTGAATCTAAGCCTTTTTCTGGTCCCATTCGTATCAATGTGTTTCAGGTGGAAACGGTCTGAAAGGGCATGTCAAGGAACAGCTGCGGGGACATAGTCTGAAAAAAATTAACACAGCGACTGACTGAAATACACTAAGTGCAAACACTGCAAAACAAGGCGGCGTACCTGAAGTAGTCGTCATCATCATTTCAGAAGCTGCTACGGTGGATATTTTTCAGTAAGAGGCATACATATATGCCTCTTACTGACGGAAAGAGTTGACCAAAGGACTTGAGAAACAATCTGCTTTTCAAGCACTTTCATCTGTCGTTTCTCTGCCAGTCCTTCAAAGCGAATCGTGGCACATGAACGGTGACCCTGATAACATGGGGTCAGACTGAATATCCACTGACAATTACATAGCCTGCTCTTGAATGTTGACATTACTTCCATTTATGATGGCTAACATAATATAATAACTTCTTTGCGTGAAATGACCGCCCGATGCTGCCCATTTGCTGCAATTTTGTCCAACAACGACAGAGAGGGCCAACTGGACACTTCTTCAATACGGGGGCAAGAGAGAACCTCTTGAAAGTACTTGACAACCAGACAGTGACAAAAACAGGCTATCCTCTCCTCACACGCACGCTTTAATTCCAATAACTTACTCCGTGGGAAAAGCAGAACTGTAGGTAAACAAGGCCCGAACCCGGCCACGAAGATTCCAAAACAAATCTAGCCCCTGTACACATGGAAGAGATGTATTAAAGACAAGACTGATAGCACGATCTGAACAACTCAAATGTGTGAGCGGATCAGATATGATTTCTTCTGTTTGATGAGCAGACACCTCAAGAATAAATTGGACAGATTTCTGTCAGCAAAACGCATGCGGCATTCTAATGAGCCCCGGCATGGGCGCATGAAGATCTGTGTCTCTTGTACACTGAAGTAGCTGAATTGGTAACTCGAGATCCTCGCCATCTAAAGATGGTAATGTGACTCCCTCCATGTGACGAGCAGAGAAGTGAGCGAAGACGGACGGATCGATCTTCATAGCAAGAGGCATGGATTCTCATGTGCCCCTGCAGCTGCACTGTCACATGTTAGTCTATGTCTCTTGCAGACGGAAACAACTAGCTTGAGGACTGAAAACAGACCATCTTCTCCTCACGATCAGAACTTCCTATGTGTGAGTAAGGCAGGTGGAGACCACTCTAGAGCCACTTGACGAGACACAAGAGGGCGCTCATGTTGCAGGCTGCGCATCAGGGGTCCAGATCGTAGACACGCCGGCACAACTTACGTCACTACCGGGAGCTGTTTGCGCGATAAACTGCACGATCAAGTTTAACCTTAGACCTCAGCTGTGTATTTCACAAGCATCTTGCGATATTTCTAATCATAATATTATGTAGAGGAGTTTTCACCCTTTTTTTCCTTCTTTTTTGTTTTTTCATGGTGATAAAATGTTTTTTGTAAATCCGACGCACGTGACTTGCATGAGGTCAACGCCGGGTTGTAAGCTCACAAAAAGATGTTTTTAAGAACACATTTCAGTCATGTTAAAAGAGAAACATATGTGTCATCAGCGTAAATTACATTAACAATATTAGCGGACGATTCGCACGCGTCTCCAAGTTTTGAAAGATAACCGCATTTTACATGTTGCTAACCGCCGGCTATTTTTTTTTTTATATATATATAGCAACGGTAGGTGTGGAAAAATGGCTCAATTTTGACTATGCTAGTAATACCTTTACCGTTGAAAAATAAAGTTTCATTGATTCATTTAAAAGATTAATCACAGACACTGGCGAATGTGAACATGCATGCATAACTCTTGTTCAGCTGAGGCCCAAGAGATACTTGTAGTAGCCTTCGGGTGCTCTCTGCCTGTCTGTCTGTCTCTGTCTCAGTCTCTCTCAAGAAATGATTGCACGCGCATAGCTTAAACATTATACAACCAGTTCACAGCCGAGAAAGATGAACACTATCCAACTGCAAGACACATTGATGCACGGGCACATGAGGATCTATGTCTCTTGCTGAGACCCATGTGTATGTATGTCCCCTAAATTAGACTGTACCTTGTGTTCGTTGACTGAACAAAGATTTTAGTGGCGGGGAAGGTGGGTGAACAGGACAGCATGTAAGACTGCCAATAGTTTGCCTAATTGTTTCGTCCTGGAATAAACGGTTTTATCATCATCATGATTCTCTCTCTCTCTCTCTCTCTCTCTCTCTCTCTCTCTCTCTCTCTCTCTCTCTCTCTCTCTCTCTCTCTCTCTCTCTCTCTCTCTCTCTCTCTCTCTCTCTCTCTCTCTCTCGTTCTCTCTCTCTCTCAGCTACAGTTACCTATCTCAGTCTTACTCTCTCTCCTATTTCACCCAAATTGACATATCGCGAAGTGACACTTGCACTAAACGTAAAGAAACAAGTAAGATTGTGTCGGTCTGTATTTCCACGCAACACTGAGGTCTTTCTCTTGGGCGCACTATCTTGTTTGGTTTGCGCAAAGTGTGCATCCGATCACATGCTATGACTGATAGATCGGGAAAACTAGACCGTGGATTTTCCGGGATATCCTGACGACACAGCAGTGTTCTCTCTTCTCCTGGCAGATTATCTTATTTGTGTTGAGCAGAGAATGTGCAGTCAGTACCATGCCAAAATTTGGCCTATCAACAAGAACCTCCTTACTGTGCTGTAGACAAAAGACTCCCGTCTGCAAGAGACATAGATCCTAATGAGCCCCCGCAGGGTGCGGGGGCTCATTAGGATCTATGTCTCTTGCTGGTATCATTTCAGTATTTGTTTATCAGGTGGAGAAGGTCCAAATCATCAGGTGCCAACTCTTCCATGGGCTTATATCCGGTTGGAATTTTCTCTGTCTCCCAGTGAGCAAACGACATCGACCCTTTCACAGTCTTGTGCAGTTCAACTAGACTGTGCATGGGCCAACTAAGACCGACCCCGGCCCGAGGACCCGGGCTTTATGTGAGCAAATTCTACCGTCACTTGGCAAAAGACAGTACGTCCATTTTTGACAAAAGCGAGATTTTAATTGTCATACAATGAAAATCTCGCTTTTCTCAAAAATGGACGAACTGACTTTTGCCAAATAACGGCTGAGCTGGCATATGACACAGGCCTATCTAACCAGTTCGCTGTTCTCTTGTCTGCATACAATAAAGTGCCGTTTTCTGTTAGTTGATAAGCGTCACATATAATGTGCTGTTCCGCCTGATTCTTGACACCGAGGCCTTGGCCCCAGTTTCCTGTTCTGATATTCCGTGCAGCACGTGCACAAGACACTCTAGATGCAACCTGATGACCTACTTCGTCTGAGGGACATAAATTAAAAAATTTCAAGTCGGCTGCAACGGACTTCAGGAGGGCTTGGATCGAGGTGCACCAGGTACTCGGCGGTGCAGCCTGACTGACCTACATTTACTTCGTCTGTGAGACATACATTTTATACCGTTGGGCCGACCGGCCTTTCCAAACTTGGAAGTGCGCGAGATGCTCAGCTGCGCCAGGTGGACAGATAAAGAGTAGCTCATGGGCAGTGCCGTATTGGCTGGACTCCAAGACCATCACATATTAACCATTAGCTGTCACCGCCGTCCTATCTATCTAATGTAAAGTATCACGAACGAGCCATCCTTCAGACCTGGGGACAGTTTCATGAGCGAGCTTAAATATTGCGCAAGCCACTAAGCAAGGTGCTCGGCTATAGCGAGCACCTTGCTTAGTGGCTTGCGCAGGATCTAGGCTTTCTCACGCAACTGACTACAGGTGGTGAGTCGACCACGATAATTCAAGTGTAGCGCCCGAATAGCTTGACGCCTCCAGGTGAGAATTGATGTCTCTTTTAGACGCGGGAAGGATCTGACGGACAGTCACCAGTCTCTGCACTCTGTAGGAACTCATGAGAATCTACGTATCTTGCTGATCCAGTGTCTTCGCTGATGCAGTCAGGAGCAATAAACGTGCGCACACTTTGAATTTATACGCAGCCTCCCGGGGTCTGTTGTGCAGCATCGGGCACTTTTTAGCAGACGTTTTATCTCCTTATCAGCAAACAAAATGATTGATAGTTAGACTCGCGTGATTTTCACTGGCAAACAAATCTTGCATGGGAGATTGCAGTCCTACAGCAAAACCCTTCTTCTATCTGCAACAGGCATAGATTATCATGAGTCCCTGCAGTTGCAGGGACTCATGATAACCCATGCCTGTTGTTGTCTATTAGATCAATCTTTTCCTCTGATCGAGTGTATCGTCTGGGGTTTGGCTTACGACTGATGATGGAATCAGGATTGTATCTTCCCCCCCCCCCCCCCCCCCAAAAAAAAAAAAAAAAAAAAGAAAAAAAAAAGGTGGGTGAGGGGTAAAGTACAAGACACGTGTATACATTTTAGCTTACTCGGCAAATTGTAGGTCAGTGGATAATCGGAATAGTGTTTAATTTCTAATCACTTTTTGGAACGGAGAAGCAGCTAACGTAAGAAAAGTATAATTAGAAGATTGAAAAAAATAAACCACCAAGACAACAGAATAGCTTTGTAAGTGCCCATGCACGTAAAGTATGAAAATAATTGATATGGCATACATGGAGAGAGTGCAATTGCGTCGTTGGTAAAAAGTGCGCTGGACTGTGATTTAGGACCTCACGGCTCGAAGCCGTAATACCAACATCACAGACGAGCAGACACATAATAAATCGCTTAGCATGATGCGGTTAGTATTTGGTCTTTGTATCTCATGCAAACACGATGCTCGGTCATTGCACCTGTACATGGTTATTCTGTACGGTCATTAAACCAGGTACCGGAATGTTTTCTGTCGTGTCTGTTATACGGTGTGTCTGTCCATCCTCCTGGTCTAACATTGCCTAAGACAGACTATGTTTAGTCTGGAATGACTGATACAACAATGTCACGTGACCAGCGCCTTATAACAGCAAGAGGCATAGATGTTCATAAGCCCCTGTAGCCGCAGAGGCTCATGAAAATCTGTGCCTCTTGCTGGCAGAGGTCGGTGGCATTTACATTCCAAGATAAGGAGGTCGTCCGCTTTTAAGACTTCGATTGTACACGGGACGGCTGCCAACTAGGACCACGGGGTAAAAGTTACAGATTAAGACCTTGACTACTTCCTCCTTTGGGTGAGCAGAGTTTATATCTAGACTGACGAGATCTGATCTACACCTGCAAGAAGCATTAATTCTCACGAGGCCTTTTGGTTGCAAAGGCGTGTGGGAATCTATGCACCTCAGTACAGATGGAAGAGGATGGCTAATGGACCGTCAACCACTGCAGCAGTTTTTTCCTTGTCTACTAGATACATTAATAAATCAACATGTGGGAACGAGGGTACTGTGCGCGGATTCATTCGTAAACTGAACGCCAAAAACCTATCTCAGTGAGAACAACAAAAACCTAAACGGGACAGGCACGAAAACGTAGGTTCACCTGATACTGACAGTGGGAATGCGGATCTATAACTCTGTGTCTCTTAAAGATGGGTGGTGTTCGCTCCCGACGTAAAAAAAAATATAGATATAATATGAATAAAATTGCGAAAGTTTTACAGCATTTGAAATAGCTCCAGGGTTTGTCTGAGTCGCTATAAGGCAAATTAAAAATTTGTACCGGCTCACTTCTCATCAACTCGATTCTCGCAAGAAAAAAATCCTTGACATGACGTACCTGTGTGTACTCTTATTTCAGCCCAGTACACGTGACGCCAAACGGTGCATAACGAACCCAGAATGACAATCGAATTTAAATCCGTATCCGCGTATCGGCAGGAGTAGTCTGCGGGTAATAAGCAGGGCTCGTTATACAGGTAGACTGGCAAAAGACGCAATTACACTTACATAGTCTAGACGCACGTTTGATACCGAAAGTTTGCTCGCTCATCCTCCAGTCGGCTTATTGCAATAGCAGTGTCATTAGGATACACGATTAAAATTCAGTATTGTAAGTGTTTTCCGTAACGTTTTCACTGCCAGTGGATGCAGATTATGTTTTTGAAATGCAATCCAATCTCAGTATTAAAGTCCGCTTGTAAAACGCAGCAACATCCATTGTGACTGCTCGTGGCCAACGCCAAAGAACCTCAGCAGTCTAAAGAACATGGGTACAAAATAATTTCAGCAATCCAGACATCGATCATGAGGATCATGTCTCTTGCAGTTGGATTATGCTCACTTCTCGACAGTGAAAGGGTTATACAGCAATCTAGTAAAAGCCGAATAAGGACAGAAACACATGTTGAGATGCAGGAACACTTGACACCAAAGCCGTGAGGACAAAACTGCTATTTCAACACCGTGGACAAACGTGTACCGGAAGCACACCAGACGTAAGAAGTATTTTGTGTCGATTGAACTGTATTTTCACTGTGTGGGGTTCGCAATAAAGTTGCCAAAAAGGCTGATAATAAGTTCCGGTGTCATAAAGATAGGTATTTCTGAATTCCAACCAAAAATGCATTTCCAGGCTGAGTTACAGCACAAAATAACTAAGTTTGCGAGCCATATCAGACTGTACGAAGTTTCTCACGGGTGTACGAAGTTAATTTTATTATAACAGACATGCTGTACGAAGTAGATCACGTGTATCGGACCCATATTATCTATCAATACAGCCTAAATTCACTGTAAGCCTCGGCTACTCTCCGTTTCAGAGCTGATCACCAAGTACGGTTGATTTGGTGCAGACCACTGCACTCAGAGTCACTCTGCACGGGGCCCATACAGATCCACGCATACATACACTCTTTTTTTAATTTTTAGGATGCAAATGCAGCCAATCTCTACCATGAAGAGGAATGGATTCTCATGAGACCCTGCGACTGCAGTCGCAGGGTCTCATGATAATCCATGCCTCTTGTAGGTGGACTTCCTAGCTGAGGGGGTAGGGGAGTAGGGGGGGGGGTATGTCTATCGGGCCATGTAAATCTACCCCAGACGCAGCAGTAAACGGCTGGGGTATCTGTCACCTGTCTATATAGCACACGTGTCTGTACCCACATGATCCTCCCTGTGCCGTGCCACCTGACGATCGTTCTGGACTCACCAAGCCTGTGTCACTTTCGCATTACTTAAGCCTGGGCAAATCTTAGTGCATTAGAAGTGTGTGTGTATGTGGTCTGTCCTTTTGTTGGTCGGTCCGTACGTCTGTCTGTCAGTACGGTACGTTTGTCCGACTTTCCAAACTGTAACCACTTTGCTTTACTAGAATAGTTCTTGAAGACATAATCGCCCTGCAGGAATCATTTCGACAGGAAAGACAGCGATCTGGTCAGTAGTTAGACAAACGCTTCTGCGACAGACAAGTTTCAAATGTGGTTTGAAGGGTAATGTGGAAGTTAAACTTTGCACTGTGGTTGGCCCTGAAAACGCTTAAATAAGCAAAGAGCCTGATAATGTCCTGAAGGTAATATAGATCTTTAACTGTGCACTGAACTTAGTCTTGGCGGCCGATTCGCGAAGACAGTCGTACACTTAATGCTGTAAAGTCACCATTAATCTGAGAGAAACATACAATCAATCTCAGTAAACAAAAGGTATAGATCCTCAAGAGGCCCTGCAGACGCAGCGGCCGTCATGATAATCTGTTTCTCTTGGTGATGGAAGGCATGACTTGGAAACTGAAGAGGCAAACTGGTATAATTACCCACATGAGACGAAGCAGTGTCAGTCTGGTGCGAAGTGCATAATCAGAACATGTTTAATTCTGTCTGCATTACACAGGAAATTCCTATGAACTTTTCCTATGTTACGCACACTGGTTCAAATGCTTTTTACAATGCTTTTGAAAGCGCACCAAAGAACATTTCACTTTGTGATATTTAACATGTTTGACGTCTGCAATATCTCGGCAGGTGCGTTTATTGTGTCAAACTTTTGGAGGCGTGGGGCGAGGCCAGGGGCCAGGAAGGTGTAGAAGGTCAGGGTCACAGTTCTGGCTATAAAAGGGGGGAAAGCAAAGAGAAACCCCCAGTAACAAAATGCTTTCGGGCCCACGATGGCCGCACTGGGCCCGCGCACAATCGTGCGCGGGCCCAGTGCGGCCATCGTGGGCCCGAGGACCTTTGTTTACTGGGAAGGAAAATGTCCTACTGCGCCAAAAGAATCTTCATTAATCATTCATTCACTCAGTCGCAGCTGGGCTGTTTTTACTTGATGCCCTATCACTAACTAGCACTGAATGAACGCCTCAAGGGCGTAAAGCACAAAAACAATCAGCAAAAGGTGGAAACTATCTACTTAGCCGCCATCTGACGATTGCTATTTCCGACGTAAGCCCACAAACACGCGCCGTTAAAACTTTCAAACTCTTTCGCTTCCAGTGACATCTGCTGTATATGGACCGATCATGGCAACCCAAGCCCGGGTGGTGGCACATTAGTGACGGCGGAAGATGGATCGGCCAAGGATAGAACCTGGTTAGCTCAGTGATCGACAGAGACAGGGGAAGCCAAGATAATCAGTACATTCCCGGGTAGCAAAAGGTTCCCGGGGCCGTCGTCAGCCTTACTAGCAAGAACTTATACTGGCCCGATGACCTTTTACTCACCAACCCCGGTCCCGCAACTTGTATCTAGAGTTAGTTATTTGGGGTTCTTAACGCCGAGCAGGCGACTAAGGCCATCTCACGGCGGTTTTATCTAGAGACGGCATATGATGTCAAAGAGAAAAGTGGACCAAACACCACCACGAGCTATCATGATCGACTGATCCAGGCATGAAGTTGTTCTTCTTCTTTAAGGGGCCGCCGGATGCATGAGTGAACCTAGTCCTGCGCCAGCCACTAAGCACGGTGCTCCGCTATAGCGGAGCACCTTGCTTAGTGGCTGGCGCAGAACTAAGCTCACTCATACAACTGACCCCAAGGTCGGTAAAGTGCACGACCCTCTGGAGATCGAGAGAAGAGTATAATCCCGCAGTGCTCAGTTCAATGGCAGACAGGCCGGCCTATGTCTTGAAAATGTTGGTTCTAAAAGTGCAACGTTCAAAACCGTCTGGGACCATTTTTAAACGGATGAGCGCGGGCAACGGAGAAATAAACTTTCATTGGGTTGCGCTCGGTGTTCTAGTCAAGGTCGCCTTCAAAAATCCGCTGACGGGATCTGTTCCCAAACTGCCTGACACGGACGGCTTCTACCAGATCAGTCAGTTCGAAACCGTCCCTCCCGCCTGCAAGCGGTAAAGATCCTCAATACAGTAGTGGGGTGCTCGTGATAATCTACCCCACTTGGTAAACAGAATGTCTATGATTTCCTACGTCCCTGTTGTCAGACGGAGGAAGCTGTAAGAGTTAAAGCCAGTCGCGACGGACTATACTTAGGACTATACTTACAGTCCGTGCAATGCGGCCAGTCTGAGTCATGATCCGCATGCGCCAGACAAAAAAACATCAGCAAATGTGAATCAACGTGGATGCACCAGAGTACCTATTTTCACATTAGAAAAAAATAGACGTAGGTATTTTGAACAAACTTATTGTGGGCGTGATGATCTGACTCCGTTTCTAGCTAGCTTGCGGATGGCGACGCCTGGCGAGTACTAAAATCAAGAGGTAATTACCCTTTTGCGTGTCGGTGCTTTGATTCCTGTAGGAATCATCGCGACAAAAACTGCTACCGACACGCAAAGGGTTAACATAGGATGTATGCAGCACAATTTATAACGTCTCTCTTATTGCTGTAAAGCAAATAATAAACTTTTCTTCTTTTATTTTTTTTTCTAACCCCCCCCCCCACCCACACCCCCCCCCCCAACCCCCCCCCCCCCCCCCCCTCCTCGGGATTTAGCGATTCGAAGTGATTTTAAATTCGTTCCTTTTTTACAGAGTCAGCGAGTACAGCAAGGCGATACTTAGATTCCCAGCGTGGCGACTGACTGAGCCGACAGACATATGCAGACGCGTCAGTCCAGATTTTTTTTCTGGTTTCCTCTAGGTAAGATTGATTCAGGAGCAAATAATCAGGTTTGTCTTCTATCGCGAACTTGACCGAAGCCAAAATAGCGGGGCATTTAATCAAGTCATGAACCCTGCTTCCTGCGGCGGCCTGATGTAACACGTCTGGGCGAGACTGAGTATGAACAAATGGCGTTTTGGATCGGGTGGGAAAGTGAAGTCCCGGCAATACGTGTACTGATTTTAAGGGTGCGACTAACCTGACTTTCACAACTTTGAGAGGCGTCCATTAACTCAATTCTACCCCAACACCGAAAACCCAAAATGTTGCCGTTGTTCTCTGAAGACTGCATTGCAGTGCAGGACACAGATCGACCATGATAGTACAAGGGTGATGCCAGAATAGCTTGGCGCCCATAGGCGCCAAGCTATTCTGGCATCACCCTTGGACTATCATGGTCGATCCTTATCTTGCTGTGGTGGGTCTGGGGTAGAATGAGTTAACTCATTCGCGGCCAGCCGCATCCGCGGGATGCGCGGCATAAGGGCCGCGCTTCCTGATGCGGCTGGCCGCGAATGAGTTAAGACTGTGCACCCGCTGTGGGAGATAGATCGGCCATGACAGCTCATGGTGACACTGTGTTTTGTCCCACACTGGTTCTCTCACTCGATTCGCCACCGCTACAGCGGTAGCGAATCGAGGGCAACAACCAGTGTGGCCGTTTTGTCCTTGTGGCCATTCAACTTAGCCAGACTTTTGCGACTGGCTCTTCTGGACAATAAATCGAAGAAAAACAGTACATGTATTATCATCTGACAAGCCGTATTTCGATAAACGCACGAAGTATAAACAGCCTTCGATCTTGAGAATGCTATTCTTGAATATGGGCCTGCCACTCTATCAACGTTTTGCATGGACACCGGTATGATAAGATTTTCACAAGCTACTGATGCAGACAGCAATTAAGGAAAGTCAAACAGACCACCTGCGAAAAGGTCATTACATTCAAACCACTTCGTGTGCAAAATGATATGTGCAGTTTTTATCCTGCTTAATAAAACAGTCCTGCAGCGAAAGGCCGCATCAATCTGCGACAGGCATAGAGGTTCTTCAGACCCTGCGACAGACGGGACTTATCTGGATCTACGCCGTTTGTGGGCCCACGTTTTACATCCGCGTTTTACAAATGAAATGAGCCACAGTGCGTTCAACACACGACGGGGAAGGTCAGTAGACCATGCACTGTAACACCTACAATTGAAACCAGACGAGAAAAACCATAAAACATAAAAACTCTGACAGCCTCCCAATGTACATCACTTAAAGTGGTTTCACACTTAGCCGGGAATGTGCATACATGCGTCGGACAAAGCAGCTCTAGTACTAAACATGTTTACTGCGGTAAAAGGAGCTAGTTTAGAATTGGAAAACCCGACAATTTTAATGACACCGCATGTACATAAAAAAAGGAAGAAGTTAATACTATTTCAAGTATCAAGTCAATGTAGCATATCTGTGAGATTTCACACTTCGTAAGAAAAGGACATGCATGACACTATCCATCCATCGGTACTAAACGATTTTTTTTTATAATTTATTTATTTATTTATTTTTAACCGCGGTCAGCTAGATACTGCATTAAATATCACGTTGAGGTATAATGTGTGTGCGGTTTTACGCTTGGAAAAGAATTAATAGGCATGCACGTGTCGAAAAAATTAACCTATACTCCTAGACTTGCTGCATTCTGAGTGGTGCACCTAACCACAATGACACCCTCAGTTTGAGACACAACTGACTGCAACTGATAGCCATCAGAGGCATATAGGCATATACATTCTCGCAAGCACCACGTTGCTCATGAAAATGAGTCTACACCTTTTGCAGCGGGGAAGGGTTGGTCTGGGAACTGTTCTGTAAAATAAGCTGGTCTGGGAATGGAAAAACCAAGACCTTTAACACTTTGGCTGTCGGTTGCGTTTTTTTGTTTGTTGGTTGGTTTTTTTTTTGTTTTGTTTTGTTTTTTTTTGTTGTTGTTTGTTTGTTGTTTTTTCTGGCGCAATGATTTCTGCAGGAATCATCGCGACAAAACCGCTACCGACACCAAAAGGGTTAATGAGCGTCACAACCTAGGTACTGTATCAAGTAGCACGTCACGGTGCACCCAATGTAACTTTTCACACGTCGTTAGAAATGTTCATGCATGTCTCGCTGAAAATGTAAGTCCTGTCTGGGAACAGTCCCTAATGCACTTGCTGTCATGTGCAAGAGAAATAGAATCACATGAACCCATGCAGTCGCAGGGGCTTATGAGAATCTATGCCTCAGCTAACCATCATCAGTTCCAGATGTTCGTCAAGCAGATAGATGTTAATTGCATTACATGTACGACTGGAAGGAAATGTCCGAGATCCCATACCTTCGCTACCATGCCTGTTCCGTCTCAATATCCAAGCCTGGTGGCATCATTGTCAATGACTGTTATTTTGCCATTTTTATTGTAATTCAGACAGGTTAATGTTTCCGTGATAGGCTGCACCATTGAGCCAACAGACAAAAACAAGTTACTATGGTTGCGCAGTTGAATAAAATTAAAACAACATGTGTGGCACAGACCACAATCCATCGGCTGTAAATATCCTTCTATTCTTAAAACCACCGCAATACGAACCGTATAATTTGTCTGTCTAAGTTGGGAGCAGGGGGAGTTCGGGGTGGGGGGGGGGGGAGAGAGAGAGAGAGAGAGAGAGAGAGAGAGAGAGAGAGAGAGAGAGAGAGAGAGAGAGAGAGAGAGAGAGAGTCGGACTGAGGCGTTTGTTATGTTATAGACATGCAACAGCCGACGCAGAAAAAAAAAGTCAAGAGTTTCCATTCAAATGTGACTAATATTATGATTAATGATATAAAATATAGGCAATGTGGTTTGGTATATTGGTAACTTGCCACGAACGCCAAAGGCGCGGAAATTCGTCAAATTTCTCCAATCTCTTCGATCATCAAGGCACAAAGATTCACATGAGGAAGTGAGACGGACGCAAAAAGGGGGCTTTCAATGCAATAGTTATTTCGGTTCCTGCTTGACTTTGATTTTACTATCGTGCGGTATGTGATTTGTTTAGACCAGACAGCCACAGCCGGAAACCTAGAATGTAGAAATTCGGCCTCAGAGTTATTGCCGCGTTGTTTGTACGTATGCTGGTTTGTGATTTTGGACCTTAGAACTCTAGGCCCACAGACAAGCACACACATAATACTTTGTGAATAAAGCATCCATAATTGCTTTTTTGCATGAGCAATGGTTACAACAACTGATATTTCTACACAAAAATGATTTATCTGTGCACACACAAAAACGCTCGATACTCATCAGGCCCTGTGCGAGACTGTCGGTGGTCAGCTAGATTTGTTAGACGTTCATGTGGCCGAGTTAACTTTTTTTTTTCTCTTACGTATCCATCATCTCTATCTGCGGGAGTCTGAGATTTGGGCTGGCAGTTTCCGCAATTTGTATTCCGGCGCAAAAAGGTAATCCTTTAAACTCTGGGGGTCACAGACGTCAGTGAAAAATTCTACTCGTCGCAAACGCGGAGGTTGCAAGCTTCTAACAAATCATTGACAATAAATTTATAAAGTTAGTTCTCTTCTTGTCCACGTGATGCTGGCTGCTAACCGGCATTCTTTAGTGTAGCGCCTGAATGTTAATATGCAGTCTGCAAAATGAATCAGATCGTCATTAGCCCCTGCAAGGATCTCATGAGAATGCATGCTTCTTGCAGGCTCCATTCGAAACTACAAATATGTTCTTCAGACAGTTTGGAGAGCTTTAGCATACTCGATAGAACACAAACAGATTTTTTGGGGGGATCAGGAATCTGGCTCAGTCAACGGCACCATAATCCTGCGGTGAGCAAAAGTACACCGACGTGAGCCCTCGTTGGCTTGCTAGGGGAACTCGGGAGCTCAGGTGGTACAGCGTTCTACCCTCGACCGAAAGGTCGCGGGTTCGGACCCAATGGGGGTCAAAATTTGTTCTGACTCTGTTCGGTGCCCCGTCTTTTTTTAATCACCTTCGTGGTGGGTAAAACACATTAACACATGCAGCCCTGACGCACTCAGCAGGAGATGGGTCGACCATGATAATTCAAAGGTAGTGCCAGATTAGCTTGGCGCCTGTCGGTGCCAAGCTAATCTGTCACTACCCTTGAATTATCATGGTCGATCCATTTCCTGCAACAGGTGCATAGTCGTTCGATGACGCCTCCAAAACTTGGGAAATACGTGCGTCGGGCTGAATGAGTTAAGCCCTAACCCACGTGTTTGTTACGTGGTTGAATCGTGGTCGTAGACCAGACGCACACACGTAGAGTTCTTTTTAAATAAATCTCCGTTCAGCTGCAATCCGTCACACGTGGCTTAAGGATGTAGACAATACTGGAGTAACAGTTCCAACAATATTTTATTACAGCGATGCGATCTCCACAAAATGTGTTCACAAATGCACCAACAATAGTACAGAGTCTTCTCAGCTTTGACACAAAGCGTCTCTCATACAATGTACATCAGCATTCACTGCAGATCTCCGTTACTGTCAATGAAGCACGATATCTTGCGCAACACTCTCTCAATATCAAAGCGTTTTACGATACAATGCAATTATACAACTGAACACTGTACCGACGCTGTTACATCGCAATTCTACAACTGAACAATGTACACAGATGCTTCCTAGCACGACTCTTTTATAGTGGAATGTTTTCTAGAAAAGTCAAGCAAAATCGTACAACACAACCAATCAAAACACAGCACGTATCTAAAACTCAAAAGTGCATTCATACTAGAACATTCTGAAAATATCTGGCTACGATCTTCAACATCTAAGTTAAGAAAATCCGCGGCGCGCGATGACGTCACACAAAAGTAGGCCAGACAGGTCACGACCCCGCCCACTCTAACTGGTAAACATGCGAACAGTGCATCAGCACCGAAAGCTAAACGACACGCACGCCGTAAACAAATGAATATCCGAGTGGCTTCTAGACCTTTCCTGACCCGGCTCAACTCCGTGCGGCAACAGATACTCAACACCGCACTATTCGTAAACAAAAATGAAATTCACTGAAAAAGTACGTGATTAGAAATCGTGATAGCTCAAATAAAACGTCGGATCGTTACCTATGATTTATGCACGCACGCTCTCACAAAACAACACAACCACAATCGTAACAGTGTTAATGTTTTTATTCTGAACTGTGCACTACCATGCACCGGCTAACAAAGGTCGACATTGGTCAAGGATCTTCGTCTGCTTTTGTTTTTTGGGAAGAAGTTGTTTATTGCTCTCATCGGCATCACGCTGAGCAGCACTGATGAGATGCTTGCTTGTTCCAGTTTACTGTCCCACTGGCACTAGAAGTGATCGGAGACTAGCAGTTTTGGCGTGGTTATCAGCAATTGTAGCATGGTGGTTTGTAGTTTGGCGTAGGGTTTTCCCTCCTCCTTTCTCATCCGGGCTTGGGACCGGCAACGGCGGAGTTACTGATGAGATGACGCAATGACAAAGGAATAGGAAAGAACAATGTAAGATTTTTTTTAACGCGCAGAAAATGCCGTGGAAGAAAACATTGCCCGGTAAGTCCGTTCAACTATTTGCTTCCTGCATAATTGTGTGGGCAAAGAATGTGTACACTGAAAGATGACTGCCGTCTGGATTGTTGACTGAAGAATCTTGCAGTCTAGCATATTGCATGTTTTCAAAGCTCAGTGGTGACTGTCTGGAATCTGGAACGGAATGTTGCCCACGGGCGCTTGTGGTCAAATCGATCACGGCTTCCCGGCACTGAAAAATGTGCTGACCCCACTTGAAGAATGCAGTACAGATGAACAAACAAAATATTCCAAGAGACTGAATTAGGTATTAAAAATATCCGGGCCACCACAGGGATAAGACCTCTCTCTCTCTCTCTCTCTCTCTCTCTCTCTCTCTCTCTCTCTCTCTCTCTCTCTCTCTCTCTAGGTTTATTTAAATCTAATGTATGCGCACGCGTGAGTATGTGTGCGTCTGTATGTGTGGGTGCGTGCGTGATTGTAACGCACTTGAGTAATAGGCATCATGCGTTACCCTTGTGCTGCTTCAAGTTACTGACTGAAAGTGTGTGTGTGTGTGTGTGTGTGTGTGTGTGTGTGTGTGTGTGTGTGTGTGTGTGTGTGTGTGTGTGTGTGTGTGTGAATAAAAACGCTTCATCATCATCATCATCATCATCATCATCATCATCATCATCTCTCTCTCTCTCTCTAGGTTTATTTAAATCTAATGTATGCGCACGCGTGAGTATGTGTGCGTCTGTATGTGTGGGTGCGTGCGTGATTGTAACGCACTTGAGTAATAGGCATCATGCGTTACCCTTGTGCTGCTTCAAGTTACTGACTGAAAGTGTGTGTGTGTGTGTGTGTGTGTGTGTGTGTGTGTGTGTGTGTGTGTGTGTGTGTGTGTGTGTGTGTGTGTGTGTGTGTGTGAATAAAAACGCTTCATCATCATCATCATCATCATCATCATCTCTCTCTCTCTCTCTCTCTCTCTCTCTCTCTCTCTCTCTCTCTCTCTCTCTCTCTCTCTCTCTCTCTCTCTTTAAAACAAAAAATAGCAAAGGTGCTCGACAGGTTAGATATTGGTTATCAGCGAATAGGAGAGGGGAGAAAAGTATCACGAAAACTTCAAACATATCTATATCGGTCTGAGACTAGAAGACAAGACAAGAACTTGAAGAAGGCTAAAAAGAGAACCAGTCCATCCCGGAACCTACTTAAACCTCCACGAGTTTCTTCGAACGAGGAACAAAACCGTGGCCGATTCCTACCAAAATGCCGATGCCGGCTTCGACCTCTACCTGCACGAAAAGAGGCATGAACCCCAACTTTTGCAGGGGCTCGTGAGAATCTTATTCTCTTGCAGCAGGAGAGGAGGAGTATTCTGCAGTGGTTTTGTGGATCGATGACTTGTTTCGTCTAAGTCGGACTATAGGTGCGAGTGAGCTATCTGAGCGAGGCTATCTCTTGAAGCAAGAGGCACGGACTCTGATGGATTCCTGCGTATACAGGGCCTCATCAGAGTCCATGCCTCTTGCAGATGAAAAGCACTAGCTGAGACCAGTCTCCTCAGGGTTGATGTATCGGAAAGAAACACAAAAAGTAGTTAACTTACGGCTGATAGAGCCAAAGGTGAAGGGGCTACCACTTGTTGCTGAAGAAGCTGAGCACGTATACGCAATAATTCTTCGCAAACAAAAAAAAAAAAAAAAAAAAAAAAAAAAAAAAAACGTATTACACAAAAAAATGTTTGGCTTCCTTTATATCGTACAGCCGCCCCCGAATAAAGACACTGATACAGACACACGCTGCTACGTTTGTGGTTGTGTTATTCTTTTGAGAGCATGAGTGTGTTAATCATAGGAAAGATCCGATATTTATTTGAGTTATTTTGGGGCGGAGAAGTGGCGCAGTGGTTAAGGCGTCTGCCTCCAATGCGGGCCAAAGGTGCGAGGTTCGATACCGGGTTCCGGCGTTGGATTTTTCTCCTCTGGTGTCACCGTCTGGGCAGTGGGCAGATGTTCACATCTGCACGGGACATAGACGACCCCGGCCCCCACGAGTCCCCTGCTGCCTTGCAGGCCTGGCCGCTTGGCTGCGGAAAGGCTAAGGGAGGAAACCCCTGATATCAAAGCCCCCGTGTCACCGGGGAAGGCTTTTGAGCCAGAGACTAAGACAAGGACAGTCTGATATAAAACCTACGACCCGAGGACCTCGATGCCACCGTCCCAGCTTGCTAGGCCATGGCAAACGAACCAAGGGTTTAAAGGGTGGGGCCAGTAACTGCGCACACTGCACTCCACCAAAAAGCTCCACCGCGCAGGCTTTAGGAAACGCCCACGGACTATGACACTGAACTTTCCAAGTCCTGTAGCGATGGGCAAAGGGCAAAACGGCAGGTGAAAGATGTCACTGGAAGCCGCAGTCTCAAACCTGCATGCAGGCGGTTCAGAATATTGGTCGCCTGATGTTGACCTGGGGATGACAACGTCACTCGGCACACCCTGAACGATCAAGCAGCCTTCTCTAGGGACAGCACTGCTTGCTCCACACGGAGAGGGGCCTAGAAAAGGTGGCCTAACCAAAGCTCATCCCCTCGTAACCCCAGTTGGCTAGCCGCGGTCAACGGGCATCTTCTCATGCGGTCAGAAAACAAGAAAAAACAATGGATCCACTCTCATGACGACCACGACCGGACTCAACGTAGCATGCTGGAACATCCGAACCATGCTCGACACAGCAGACAGCGGACGCCCTGAACGTCGCTCCGCCCTCATTGCCCATGAATTGCGGAGGTTAAACATCGACATCGCCGCGCTCAGCGAAGTACGCCTTCCGGAGGAAGGCAGCCTCCAAGAACTTGGCGCTGGCTACACCCTCTACTGGTCAGGCAGGCCTGCATCAGAAAGACGGCTCTCAGGGGTGGGCTTCATGGTGAAGACCCCCATTGCGACTAAGTTGGAAAACCTACCAACGGGTCACTCCGACCGCATCATGTCCATGCGCCTCCCACTGAGACACCAGCAATACGTCACCCTTCTCAGTGTGTACTCCCCAACCCTCCTGGCAGAGCCTGCAGAAAAAGACAAGTTCTACTCTGACCTGCGCAGCCTCCTGCAGAGCACCCCTGCAGACGACAAAGTCATCATCCTTGGCGACTTCAACGCCAGAGTGGGCCAAGACTCTGAAGCCTGGAAAGGAGTCCTCGGCAAGCATGGCGTTGGGAACTGCAATGACAATGGTCGCCTACTGTTGGAGCTCTGTGCAGAGCAGCAACTTGTCATCACCAACACTACTTTCCAGCAAAAGGACAGTCGAAAGACAACCTGGATGCATCCTCGCTCCAGGCACTGGCACCTTATCGACTATGTCCTAGTGCGTCAGAGGGACCGCAGTGACGTCCTCCTCACCAGAGCGATGCCTAGCGCAGAGTGCCACACTGACCACCGCCTTGTTCGCTGCAAACTCAGGCTCCGCCTCAAGCTGAAACCCAAGAAAGGGCCCCCCCCCCCCCCCCCTAGAAAAAGCTTGATGTTGCCAGCCTTCAGCGTGACGACAAGAAAGCTGCCCATCAGGCCGATTTACAGCGCATGCTCAAAGACACAGTTGATCCAGCAGACTCCTCCCCTGAAACACTCTGGGAACAACTGAAAACTGCTATTGTAAAATCCTCTGTGGAAGTCTTGGGCTTTGCTAGAAAGAGGAACAAAGACTGGTTTGACGAAAACGACGTAGAGATCCAGGAACTTCTAGCAAAAAAAAAGAGCCGCCCACCAGGCCCACCTAGCCCAGCCTTCCTGCCCTGTGAAGAAGTCTGCCTTCCGCCTCATCTGCAGCAGTCTCCAGCTCAAGCTTAGAGAGCTCCAGAACGAGTGGTGGTCCAGACTCGCACAGAGGACCCAGCTCTGCGCTGACAACGGTGACTACAGGGGCTTCTACGAAGCACTGAAAGCAGTGTATGGCCCTAGGCACCTGGTACAAAGTCCCCTGCGAAGAGCTGATGGACAGGCACTCCTCACAGATAATACCTCCATCTTGAACCGCTGGTCGGAATACTTTCAGGACCTCTTCGGTGCTGAACGCACTGTTCAAGAAACAGTCATCCTCCAAATCCCACACCTTCCACTAAAGGTTGAATTGGACGAACCGCCCACCACCGAAGAGACCCTCACAGCCATCCACCAGCTCAAGAGTGGTAAAGCAGCAGGCATTGACGGAATCCCGCCAGAGATCTGAAAACATGGAGGCCCAGCACTGCACAACAAGCTCCACGGCCTCTTTCTCTGCTGCTGGGGAAAAGGAACACTACCAAAGGATCTCCGTGATGCAGTCATCATCACCCTGTACAAGAACAAAGGAGAGAAGTCTACCTGCTCTAATTATCGTGGAATTACCCTGCTGTCCATTGCCGGGAAAATTCTCGCAAGGTTGCTCCTGAATCGGCTGGTACCTGCCATCGCTGAAGACCACCTCCCAGAGGGCCAGTGTGGCTTCAGAGCCAACAGGAGTACCACCGACATGGTCTTTGTGCTGAGACAGCTTCAGGAGAAGTGCCGCGAGCAGAACAAAGGGCTGTACGTAACGTTTGTCGACCTAACAAAAGCGTTTGACACTGTAAGCAGGCAAGGTATGTGGCAGATCCTGGAGCGACTAGGTTGTCCCCCAAAGTTCCTCAACATGATCGTCCAGCTCCACGAGGACCAGCAAGGCCAGGTCAGACTAAACAGTGACCTCTCAGAACCATTCCCCATTCGCAACGGCGTGAAGCAAGGCTGCGTGCTGGCACCGACCCTCTTCACCATCTTCTTCAGCATGATGTTGAAGCAGGCCACAGTGGACCTCGACGATGACGACGCAGTGTACATCAGGTATCGTCTCGATGGCAGCCTGTTCAACCTCAGACGACTGCAGGCCCACACGAAAACCCTAGACCAACTGATTCGTGAGCTGCTCTTCGCTGATGACGCTGCCCTCGCTGCACACACAGAGAGAGCCTTGCAGCGCATTACGTCCTGCTTCGCAGATGCTGCCCAGCTCTTTGGACTTGAGGTCAGTCTGAAAAAGACAGAGGTCCTTCATCAGCCGGCACCCAAGGAAGAGCATCGCCCTCCCCACATCACCATCGGCGAGTCCGAACTGAAGTCTGTACACCAGTTTACCTACCTTGGCTGCATCATCACGTCAGACGCCAAGCTGGACAAGGAGCTGGACAACAGGCTGGCAAAAGCGAACAGTGCTTTCGGGCGACTATTCAAGCGGGTGTGGCACAATCAACAGCTGAAAAAAGGCACCAAGATCAGCGTGTACAGAGCTGCCGTCCTCACCACCCTGCTGTACGGTTCCGAGTCCTGGGCCCTCTACCGCAGCCAACTACGACTCCTCGAACGCTTTCACCAGCGCTGCCTGCGTACCATCCTCAGCATTCACTGGAGTGACTATGTCACCAACGTCGAGGTCCTTGAACAGGCGGAAACTGTGAGCATCGAGGCTTTGCTGCTGCGGACACAGCTTCGCTGGGCGGGGCACGTCTCCAGGATGGAGGATCATCGCCTACCCAAGATCACTCTGTTCGGCGAGCTCGCCACTGGACACCGAGACAGAGGGGCACCAAAGAAGAGATACAAAGACGGTCTCAAGAAGTCACTTAGTGCCTGCCAAATCGACCACCGCCAGTGGTCTTCGCTTGCTGCGGACCGTGACACCTGTCGCTCCACCATTCACAAGGCAGCCGTCTCCTTTGAGGACTCTCGCAGAGCTAACCTTAAGGACAAGCGGCTCAGAAGAAAAAACAGAGTTGTCGTAACTCAGAACCCTGACCAGACCTTCCCCTGCAACCACTGCGGTCGAACCTGCCTGTCCCGGATTGGCCTCCGCAGCCACGAAAATGCCTGCAGACGACGTGGGCAAGCCCTATAGAATCTTCGTTCGCGAAGTCAAGCCAAGAGAGAGAGATATTTTGGATAAGAATTACGTACCTTTTTAGTAGGATTTATTTTGTTTTGCTTGGAGAATCGCGGTCGATTTCTGTTGTATAGCTAAAATGACACGTCGTTTCGTTACATTGTTGCTATAGTCCGACCTCGTTTGACTTAGAACGTTCTCGAAACGGCACGATCATTCTAGTGACCTCAAATATGACGTCAAAGTTGTTGGGAACATTTCGTAACATTGTATCGAATACGCCTGGATGTTAGTCGAAAGCGTAATAACTTCTAGAGAGTTCTTTTTTAATGAATATTATTGAGTTTTGGTTACGTTTTCTTTTCTGATTGTTTGTGTTGGGTGAATTTGCTGGATTGTTCTGGTAATCTGTAATAGTATAAAAGACGGTGTTAGGAAATATGTGTGTACATTGTATGGGAGACGCAGTGTGTTCATGCAATGTAGAGGAGTCGGTGTATCAGTGTTAGTACATTTGTGGATGCATTGTGCTGAGATTGCATCGCTGAAATAAAATATTGTTGAAACTGTTACTCCAGTGTGGTCTACAACCTTGTGCCACGTGTGACGAGTTGCAGCTGAGTGAAGTTTTTCTTTTACAAGAACCCTACGTGGTGCGTCTGGTGTGATTGCATCATACTACGACTACGACTACCACGCAACACACGCTCAAGTGCACATAATTATACACACACGTAAAGACTTTTTTCAAGCATGCAGAGAAGGGTTAAGGTTCCTTTGTTTGGGAGGGGGAGGGGGTGTTGGGAGGACGATGATTTGATCGACATGCGGTGGGCATAACTTCGCGATGGGAACTTATTGAAAGCCAAAAGATAATACATCGAATATTTTGTAACTTCAAATTTTTTTTCACAATGCCTGATAGAGGAAACATTCGCTAATTCTTCGTACAAACAAAGAAAGTGCAGACCAAAAAGGAAAAAAAATAATGTTTCCGCCCATCTATCCTCGATCATACCTTTTTGTAACGCCAATATCCTTTGGGGGAAAAGTAGACAGACGCATTTGGAGCCACAAGCCAACCCCTTATCCCTAAAAGCACCCCCACTCCACCCCTCCGCCCATTCCGACACTTTTCCAATGTCTACCTAACTAAAATTGATTTCGCAGGAGGGGGAAGGAGGAGGGTGGAGAAGGATGGATGTAATAAGGGGAAAACACACAAGCCTGCAGTCTTGCACTATTGCAGCCCTGAAAGAATGCAGCCCTTACCGTCGCAACCAAAACCCCTCACCTCCAACCCATAAACTTTCAGCGCCAAATGCGCGACTGGTGTGCATAATGATAACAGGTCAATGGTAGTGCCTGATTAGTGCGTCGTCTGAAAAGGTGACAAGCTAAGCCATCACTACACTTCAGCTATCATACCCCAGTGGCAAAACGTCGGGGCCCACGACGGCCGCAGTGGGCTGCGCACGGCCCTGCCTCGGCCCACTGCGGCGGCCGTCGTGGACCCAGCGACCATTGCTTACTGGGTGGCCAGCATCATCTGCAGCCCGAGTGTGCACGTTTTCATCAGCATATGTATGACTCATTCTACCTCAGACACACCACAGCAAGATAAGGATCGACCATGATAGTTCAAGGGTGATGCCAGAATAGCTTGGCGCCTATAGGCGCCAAGCTATTCTGGCATCACCCTTGAACTATCATGGTCAATGTGTGCACTGCACTGCAGTCTTCAGAGGACAACGGCAAACATTTGGGGATTTCGGTCTTGGGCTACAATGAGTTAAGGGATGTATATGATCGTCTTGTTCTTTACCTGCGTATTTTTCTGTGGGCTGGCGATTGGGTGCCTGATAGGCGGGGGCAGGGGATCTAACTGTAGTCCAGCGCCGAGTAATTTACCTTGGTATCAGCGTATGATTCTCGTTTCCTCGCGCCGTCGTCGACAAGGCGAATGTCGGCCTGAAGACCTTTTGCTTACTAGGTTGGCTCTGACAGTCAAAGGTGAAGTATCAAACGAACAATTTCCTGTACGTGCACATGTATTGGAACATAAGTGATCATCTAATTTGTCGTGCTGTCTGCACACGCGGCGTCTGTTCGATCACAGACGTCAAACCCGGACGATCTCCTCTAAAATTCCGGCTGATCACCACCACTGAGAAGCAGCAACAGATTGTATCGAAGTGAATAATTACATTGCATAAGTTCAATTAACTCCTTCACTGCTAGTGGACGCAGGCTGGGTTTTTTTGTTGTTGTTGTTGTTGTTTTTTAATCATTGTAAATTCAAGGTCAAAGATCAGTCAAAGAAACGTGAATTTAGCAAGAAGCATAGATCCTCATGAGCCCCCGATCTGCGGAGGCTCATGAACTTCTATACCTCTCGCGGTTGTAAATTCAACGTCAAAGATCCCAGCCGTCAAACGAACATGGATTCAGCAAAAGTAATAAATCCGCATGAGCCCCCGCAACTGCGGGGGCCCATGAGGATCTATAGGCCTACCTCTTGCAGTTAGGTAGTGTACAGATTTTCTCGGCAGCGCAAAAGGCACAGATTCTCATCATGTGTGAAGACAAGACACTGGTTATTTGACTAGCAAGCCGCTGCTGCAGAAGAAGTTAGGGTTCTTTCGTTTACGAGTTGTTGCTGGCGAAGGCTGTTTGCAGACAATGTTCCCGCTTGTGCTAGTGCTCATGACAGTCTAGACTTCTTGAAGAATGCAAGCGCACGGCTGACGAAGGACGGTGGGTCTGCTTTACCCGTGCATCCCCCCCTCCCCCCCCCCCCCCCCACCTCCATTCAGGTGAGGTGAGGTGCAAGCCGTAGACAAGCGTGTTGCATAGCGCGACGTGTTTTACAACCACCTGTAAACCACCTCCCAGGGTGCGCAAGGTGCTATGGCTTACACGGGGCAATAAGGTGGCTTCTAAAAGGGGGGGGGGGGAGGGTTGAGGGGGAGGGTGGAGGAGGTGCGGGCAGTAAGGGTGGGAAAGGAAAGAAAACACAGATTGTTCTACTGTTTCTTGGCGTTATCCTTTTTTGTGGTTTGTTTGTCTGTTTGTTTGTTGTTGTTGTTTTGGGGGGTTTTGTTTGTTTGTTTGTGGGGTTTTTTGTTTGGTTTTTTTTTGTTGTTGTTGTTGTTTTTTTTGTTGTTTGTTTTTTGTTTTGTTTGGGGGGGGGGGGGGGGGGCATTATTTGACTCTGGATCTGTCCTTGACGACTTCATCCATTTCCATTTTCCATCGAGATGTCGCCGGTTCAGATGTTCTCTTGATATCTTGCAACATTATTGCATAAGGTCAACGAATTCTTAATGATTTAAATGCTGCACTTAAAGGTTCTTCTGATGCAAATCTGACTTGGTAATTACAGCTAACCCTACCTGCCGTTTCAATCTTGGATTTTAAACATGTCGGTTTGTTTGTCCTTCAAAGTGCCAAACTGTATTTCTACAATTTTCGTTAATTCAAGACCAAAGAAACCCCTAGATGTCCCAGGCACATGGATTCAAAGTGGTATCAGCAAAAGGTATAGATCCTCACGAGCCCCCGCAACTGCGGGGGGTCATGAGTATCTATACCTCTAGTAGTTGGATGATGTTCATATTTTCTCGGCACTGAATGAGTTAATATCGACATCAGTGATACTTAAAAAAAAAAAAAAAAAACAGCCCTATCAAACATCTACCAAGGGTCAACAACACATGCAGTTATAAAGATACCTACTGCCAGATGCTGTATTCCCAAAAATGTAGACTCGAGCACAACAAAAAATCGTGTGCTTCCATCAGACACAACTGTAATAAATTTGTGCAGTGTATGTATACACCCAGGCCTCCTCTAGGGTGCAGTGTGCGCAATGTTTCCAAATCTATCACTGAGGCCTATCTGGCACTATATCGGACCAACACTTGGCTATTTTGTCTTCCCTCCCCAGCCTGTGCAACGCCCCGCCAATAAATATATACATACACAATCCCCCTTTCTTCGACATTCCTAGCGATCACAAAGTTCCTAAACCATAAGCTTTCATCTGCAGGAGGCAGACGGCAGAGGCTCATGAGAAAATCATGCCTTCGTGCGGTTAGGCATCCGCCTCAGTTCCTACAGTTCAGTCTCCGAATTTGCTCCCTCAGACCGAGGAAATGTTCCGAGTTAGAATCTTTGACTGAATACATACACCTGATAAATCTCCTGAGAAATGTACCCATCGTTTGGGGGGTAATGCCAGGAACGTTTTGAGATGCTTTTGACAACAGCCTTTATTTTATGCGTGCCGATCTGTGAATTTGGACCGTACGGATTTCAGTCGTAAGGTCCAAAATCACAGACCGGCACGCACATTTTAGATCAGTTGAGAACTCCAGTTAAAAAAAATGCATCCGTTCAGCACCAGGAATCTGCTTTTATCGGATACGGTTTATTCTACACACATGGTTTAGCCACATGAGTATGTTAATATGGGGCCGCTGAGTCAGCTATGTTATATTCCAAGAAAACTTCTTGGCTGCACTCCGGAACAGTCAGTCATTGTAAGTTTTGATAACAAGGGTTGAAAATAACTTACACCGCAGAACTCACCACACGAAAACTATAAGCAGTATTGTTCCTATTCGTAAATATATATCGTGAGAAAATTATACTTTAACAGTCAGTCTGTTCAAATCAAAGACAATGAGTTCTTGTCTTCAATCAAGTATCAACAATCAGCCTGCAGACAAAATACGTTTTGCATTCTTTTTAAAATGTTACCATACATAGTAACAAAAACGTCTGGAATCAGACACAACGGCTAGAAGAGACTAACCCACACTCTTTGCCTGATTGTTTTCTAGCCTACTACTAACTGAGAGTAAGTTTAGATTGCACTTCAACATCCATATTTTCTACACATACCAGGGAGAATTGCTCAGCGCTGGGCAGACAAACGATGTCTCCTGGCATGGGGATCTAACCGTTTGTCTGTTCAGCGCTGAGTCATTCCCCGGTATGTTTTCTATAGTCTACCAGCGCTAGTCTCACCTATCTGGTTTGTAAGTATCACTGTTTTCTGTAACTCTTTAAGAGGACATCAAAATGGACTATCACTCCTCACTGTCTACTACAAACACCTTGTCCGTCAAATTGTGGACAGTATCGGAACCATTAACAGGTATCTATCGCCCACATGTCTGAGCGAAAACACGGGCTCCGCAAAATTTTGAAGTTTCTCTTTGGTCCACAAACTGAAAGCCCAAATTGCCTATGACGCCCCATGATCGAACAGAGATAGGCCTACAGACCTTGCCAACAAAAGACAGATTCTCATGAATCCCTGCAGCGGTAAGGGTTCCTGAGAATATATATCACTTCCAGAGGAGTGGGGATATCTTAACCCCATCCCTGCCACTGTACGTACATTTTTAAAATATGAAATCTTTGTTCATTCGACGACCAAAAGCTAAAACCGTCAAGAAACATGGAGACAAATTGGTCTCAAAAAGAGGCATAAATCCTCATGAGCCCCCTCCCCCCCCCCCCCCCCCCCCCCCAGTCGAGGTGGCTCATGTCTCTTGCAGTTGGATTCTGTTCACTTTTTCACGGCAGTGAAGAGTTCAGGCTTCAGATTCTTACGGATCGAACATAGAACATAAACAAAAAAAATCTGTATTCTGCCGATGGTCGGTCTCGGACTGCTTATGAATCTCCCTTTCACTTGCAGCATCAACTGCAAGATACGTGTATTACGACTGACACACCTTCTGCGACCCATACGGACGGGCAAACTTGGACCGCTTTGCTGTGGCAGTGAAAAGGATCTTTTTGCCTTCACCACTGTTCACCCGCTACGACCTCCTTATGCCCCCAATATGAAATACTGAAATCCCTGACAATCTTCTGTTGAGTACAGGTGTACATTGACCGGATCTACTGTCTATAGCAGGTATGAAAGAGTTGGACTAGGGTAGTAGCCGTGGACTCAAGACTGAATATTTTTCCGTGCCGGCGTGGCCGACACTCGCCCGTCGCGACTCGCGGGTCAAGTAGGGTACGGATAAAACATCAACGTCCATTCCTGCATCCTCAGAATCTCAGACATGTGAGGCCTACCAGCAAGAGGCATAGATTCTCATGAGCCCTTGCAGTAGCAGGGGCTCATGAGAATCTGTCTCTTGCGCCATGGTAAAAACTCGCTGTGGCTCACGAGAATCAATACATCTTGCGAGTATAATGGTTAGCTGAAAGGTCTGTAATCTGCATCTCTATCTAGACCATTGTAGACATATCGCCAGAGTTGGTTCGGCGAAAACAACCAAGACAACCACCAAACCCGTGAGAGGCATAGATGTCACACAGTATTTCGTGAGCCCCTAAAGATGCCAGGACTTGTGCACCATTTCAGATGCTCAGGCTCTGGAGGCATAGGAAGACAGTGACAGCAAAGGTTATTCCCACGGGGTCGTAAAGTCAGTAATATGTTTTGATCGTTGAAAGCGGACGAAGCCACATTGCAGTTGTACTATAATAAATACTCTAGTATGTGGCCAGCTGGCCGACTGTTATACAAATCGGATTCGTGCAGAATCGTACTCCTAAACTGACCTGTTCAGAAAAGTTTTTTTCAGCACTGAAGTAGGAGGCTCCAGTCAGAGCATCATCTTTACTTTGTCAACAGTAACCCCTTAACTGCAGAGGCAAAGCAAACACTACCCGTCTGCAAGAGACATACATTCTCATGAGCCCCCTCAGTAGCGGGGGCTCGTGAGGATTTATGTCTCTTGTTCGTCCTGTGTTCTTTGTGCCTCTCAATGGTCCCATTTCATGTGTGTTCTTCACACGAATGTCGGTCAGTGTGCAGTGGTTTCAGACGCGAAATCCGCGTCCACTGGCAGTCACGGGGTTAAATAAACCCTCTGAGTTTATAACTATATAAAATCCCTACTGGCTTTATAGCTAAAACCAAAAAATCGAATAGCTTTTCAGAAGGATGGTGTTGATATTAGTGATGCCTTGTGGGACTTAGGGGGCACAATAATAATCAGGACCTCTGAAAACCTTTATTTTGCCACCATTCACTAAAAGACATAGATCGACCATGAGAGCTAAAGGAAAGTACCAGAACTGGCGCCAAGCAGTTCTGGCACCGCCTTTGAACTATCATGGTCGATCTAGCTCCTAAACAGAAATGTGGTCTTTGATAAACAACTCCCATATTTGGGGATTTCGGTCTAAGGTCTCAGTCAGTGTGTTAACGTTTAGCGTTACCCTCAGTTAGCATCAGGTAATCTTTGACAACGCAGACATGAACGTAATATATGAAAAGAAAAGGGGAGACTGCCAGTGCTAATGTTTAGGAAGGTCACAAAGTAAAGTAGGTAACAGCACTGTCAGGGGAGAGAAGCCGTGTGCATGATCGACCTCTTTCCTATCTTTTTTGTGTGTGTGTGTGTGTGTGTGTGTGTGTGTGTGCTTTGGCCACAGTAGATCTATGATCACTGGTCGATCATGCACACTTCTCTCCCCTGACAGTGCTATTACCTACTTTACTTTGTGACATTCATGAACGTAATATATGTATGTACCACCGATGACATTCACAAGTCCGCAGAGGCTGAAAAGCTGTAGTTCATCTCGCTTAACTCATTCTACCCCAGACACACCACAGGAAGATAAGGATCGACCATGATAGTTCAAGGGTGATGCCAGAATAGCTTGGCGCCTATGGGCGCCAAGCTATTCTGGCATCACCCTTGAACTTTCATGGTCGATATGTCGTGCACTGCAATGCAGTCTTCAGAGGACAACGGCAAAATTTAAGGATTTCTGTGTTGGGGTAGAATGAGTTAACAAAAGGCATAATCTCATACGGCGGCAGAAGCTCAGGAAAAGTCATGCCTCTTCAAAGGTTCAATCCCAGTAACAAAACGTCTTCGGACCCACGACGGCCGTAGTGGGCCCGAAGACCTTTGCTTACCGAGGAAGCTTTGATTGTCTCATACCGAACAGGATCTGACACATGCCTCTAGTCTTGCAAATGTCCAGGCTGGCTGAGGGACTGAACAAAAGAGAAGATTAACACTTTGATTAACAAGAAAGGCAAAGCCCTTATGGCTCGCGTGTATGACCGGTCCACACATGTCTGACAATAAGTAAAGGGATGGCTTCTGCACTAACAAAATCCATGTTTTCTCAAAATGTAATCAGTTTTTACACATCTGTGAAACCCCCGTGACCCTTGCGATGAGTCGACTAAATTAGGATACATAGGAAGGTCTTATCATCAGCTACCTTTGTGCCAAATTTGATTGAAAAGTTTGCAAAAATGTTGATATTAACTACAATTATTGGCATTTTATACAATGTGACCCTTGACCTTTTCCGAGGGCTCATCCAAATTAGTATGCATATATAGGTCTTACCATCAGTTATCTCTGTAGCAAGTTTGGGTTTGAAGTTGTGAATAGTAATTGAGAAAAAACATTTCTTGTCAAAATATGGCTATTTTTTACCTATTTCCTGAGCTCTTGACTTTTCCGAGGGGTCATCCAAATTAGTATGCAAAAATATGTCTCACCATCAGGTATTTCTAGAGCAAGTTTGGGTTTGGAGTTGTGAATAGTAATTGAGAAAAAAACATTTCTTGTCAAAATATGGCTTTGTTTTTACCTATTTCCTGAGCTCTTGTGACCCTTGACCTTTCCGAGGGGTCATCCAAATTAGTATGCATAGATAGGTCTTACCATCAGGTATCTCTGTACCAAATGTGGGTTTGAAGTTGTGAATAGTATTTGAGGAAAAAAACATCTTTTGTAAAAATATGGCCGTTTTGGACCTATTTCCTGAGCTTTTGTGACCCTTGACCTTTCCGAGGGATCAACTAAATTAGTGTCCGTATAAAGGTCTTACCATCAGGTATCTTTTACCAAGTTTGGGTTTGAAGTTGTGAATAGTATTTGAGAAAAAATAAATTATGTCCAAAAATATCTATTTTTCATATATTTCCTGATCCCCTGTGACCTTGACCTTTGTGAGAGGTCACTGAAATTGGCATGTTTAGAAAGGTCTTGCCACAAAGTATCCTTGGGCCAAGTTTGAAGACTGTAACTTGAATAGTCTTCGAGAAAATGTCAACGTTAAAGTTTACCACGGACGACGGCGAACGGACGGACGACCACTGGCCCAGAACATACTCACTTTTGCTTCGCACGTGAGCCAAAAAAATCGTCCTTCAACTCTAGGGAACTTTATTTCGAGAATGAGAATGGAAAGGCCACCATTCTTTATATTACAGTGGAAACTTGATTGATATCTGAGAATATAAATCTGCTGGACCGGGGTTTAATTTTTCTAAAGAGATTCTGCAAATATTTCTAGCTATTGCCTGTTTTATGGCAGACATAAATACAGACGGTAACTATATATGTCCAAAAACATAAATGACCCCATACATCTACCTACCCTTTAAACCACTCCCACCTCGCAACATCGATTACTGTTTACGTTCGGCGTCAACTGCGAGACTGGTGGAACTCACACTGGTTGTCTCCCTCGATACGCCACCGCGGTACCGAATTGAGGGAGACAACCAATGTGAATCGAACTAAGGGTGACATGCGCCTAAGACCTGCTTGATGTGTTAATCATTGTTGGTTCGATTGTTTATCTGTGTTTTCTGATTTTTGCTGTTGTTGCTGCTGGTAAAATAATACTCTTAATCATCTTCACAGGTTGCGTTTGAAAAACACGTTTATCGCGTCATTCACTGTGCACAGGCATCTTCTCTTGTGAAAAATATATAATTTTTCTAAGCTCTCAACCACACCTTTTGTACGTAAATTACTCCGCTTATAGCAAACTTTGGATATAATGACAAAACACTTTTTGCATCCTGAGTGTGTAGATCAACTGATTACAGATTAGTCATCATCTACTCCATTTCCAAAGTGTAACTGCGAGACAGGAGAGGTCGTCGACATCTACTCTGACGTGTACTGTAACTTAAAACACAAATGCGTTTTTTCTCCTCTTTTACCGTGGTCTGTAGTTATCTTTGCTCTCGTCTAGACAAATCAATACACCTTACATTTACAACGGAATACGACCTCGGTCATTGACATTTAGACACTGCAATAGCGAAGCCGCCTAAGCACAGACGGAAGTGAACAAAAGGTTCTCGGGCCAATGTCGACATTAGCTGGCCCGCGCACGGCCGTGCGCGGGTCAGCTAATGTCGACATCGGCCCGAAAACCTTTTACTCACTAGGCAGCAGACATTAGACCTTGTCGAACAATAATTGTGTAATCCGAGAAAATAAATTAGGGCAACGTTGGCCCAAAACCATTTTGCTTACTGGAGGAAAGGCAATTTACCTCCTCTTCTCGTGCCATATAAAATAATCTGAGAATACATCTGACCTCGTCGACACCCAGGCAGCGGCCAGGTGAATTATTGGGTGCAGACGGCTGTGGCCGCCAGGTATATTAGCCACCTCTTTTACCTCCACAATCAGTTCACGTTACGGAATTGTCTGTTGGTTAAATTACCTTCGACTTGGCTCTAGACACCCAACAAATCGATGAATGGAAAATGGCCGAGACGCGATATCGAACGATCGGATAGCCTCTTAGAGTGGCAAACCAATAATGCACTGCCCTTCCAGAATCATGATCGATCTGTCTGTATAGTTGGCTCTGGTGCTGGAAGAGATACCGCCCACTGGGAACAATGACCCTAGAGACAGACGGTTCCTGAAAAGGTCATAGGTATTCAGAGGAAATCCCTTTCACCGTTTCTCCAGGTAAGAACCACTGATGGAATGAATTGGTAGCAGTCACAGATCCACATGCAGGTGTTCCTGCAGCCTGCACACCTCCTGAGTCTACTGCCACCGATACACTCCTGCATAAAGATCCATGTCTTTCCCATAAGCGGTGGTTTGCTGCCGAATTGCTGAACGTCTGTATTCATGGCCGATACAGCGAACAACCTGTTAACTGACAATATATATATTCCCTTGTAACACCATCTGCTTGAGGTGGATCGGCCGACAGCTTAAAGGCGCCAAGCTAATCAGACACTACCTTTCAGCTGACATGGTCAATCCACCTTCCGCAATTTGTATAAAGCTTGACAAGTGTTTCTAAATAAAAGCGTTTCTAAATAACGTATCGTCAGAACAGCTGAGAAGATCATTGGCCTAGGACAGTACCCAGTAGATGATCTGTACCATAGAGCTGTCCGAAGGATAGCTGCTAGCATTGTCAATGATCCTAGTCACCCACTCTCTGATCAGTTTCAAATGCTACCATCAGGCAGACGTTTCAACATGCCACTTGCCAAAAGGAATGTTTTTAAGAAGTCTTTTATTCCAACTGCTGTCTCGATTTTGAACTCTCGTTTATAACGCCGCGATAAGTATGATCTACTTAACATTACCTCCCATCTTGTGACAGATTGCTTGTGATAGATTGCTGCAATGATAATTTTTCATGATATGCTTTTGCAGCGTTTGTTAATGTCTTATATTGTTGTTTCATGACGAGCCGAAAGGCAAATTTCTGTCGTGCCTGGACTCGAACAGACAATAAAGTTGTATTGTATTGTATTGTATTGTATTGTATTGTATAATTCAACAAAATAGCACATGAATCGGCGTGATAGATATTGCTTCTGTTTGCGCTTACAGATAAAATTTATCGTAGACTATCGCATCACAGTCATACGCTTCATCGGGAACATCGCTGTTAGTTCGAGAAGCAGCAGGAGCCGATTTTGATCAGCAGGAGACGAAGACTCTCATGAACCATTGTACACAAACCAAGAGGAATCTGCCAGCGCTAGCCTCACCTATCTGGTTTGTGAGTATCATGAACCATTGCCACTCTAGGGGCTCATGCGCGGCTATGTCTCTAACAGATGGAAGAGCCTGGATGAAGGACCATTGTACCCACGTAATGTCAAGACCGGGTGTTGTCCGTTCGCACATCAAGATCGGCTGCTTTTATGGGGTACACCGCTTCCTCTACATCTGTCTTTGTTACAGTTCTAGAGACAGATCGACCATGACAGTTCCAAGGATTGTGTCAGAATAGTTTGGCGCCTACAGGCGCCAAGCAATTCTGACATCACCCGTGAGCTATCATGGTTGATCCACATCCTGTCGTAGCATGTAAGGGCTTCATAGATTTCTGAAGACCCCTTTTCGTTCCCATATAAGAAGTGGACGGCCAACAATATATTCAAACTTTCATCATAAAATAACGTAGCCATAATCCAAACTCAAACCGATACCAAGACAAATCGTGTATCGGTTTAATCCCTGGTTGTTTTGCATGTCATCTCCAATTAAACAACTACATAAAACATCTTACATCACCCACCACTAACCTATCAAATGATGTACACGTGTGTTTGTGCACGTATTCATCGTGCTACAGAATAGAGTTTTGGTGGCACAAGCATTAGATGATTGTAAAGAGTTGCCTTAACGCACATGCCAGACACTAGGTTCCCGGCAGGTTTTCTGTCAGGTGCCTGTGGTTTGTGTTTGCCGCGACCCCACACGTGCACCCAAGCTGCGTTGCTAATTCCATCAGCGGGTGAACTCAGGTGGGCCTGACCCTGACTGCACAGGTGAGCCTGAGGACAGGTGAGAGAGGGGAAACCTGGCATGCACCTGTTCTAGTGTTGACGGGAAGAAATGAATGAATGAACGAAGGATCCCTGTAGCGAAACGTCGTCGGGCCCAAGAAAGCCACAGTGAGCCTGCGCACTGCGGCCATCGTGGGCCCCGAGGACCTTTGCTTACGGGAAGGAAAGAGGGACTAAAGGAAAGATGCCATGAATGATACAGCACAAGTGCAATATAGAAACAGATTATCACAAATACAACACCCACACACACACACACACACACACACACACACACACACACACACACACACACACAC
The DNA here is from genome assembly GCA_036245525.1 of Semisulcospira habei. NCBI lineage: Eukaryota > Metazoa > Mollusca > Gastropoda > Semisulcospiridae > Semisulcospira > Semisulcospira habei. Next base: position 147,236,447 of record BTPG01000005.1, on the reverse strand, counting down.
ACACACACACACACACACAAAGAAACAAAAACACACACACAGAGTTACATAATTTTATTTACTTCCATCTTCTCTTCAACCATGAATTCGACTCTAAGAGTTCTTTCAGCTGTGTATCACTCGAGTCATCCATTGAGTCATGGCGGTTGCATTCTCACTGAGCACTGAATTCGGTGCCGTACACGGCTTTCTAATGAGCTACAGCCGTTCTCAGCAATCAAACTTCAGTGACGTGGACTGATAAATGCCGATCGTCTGGTGACCACGGACTGACGAATGCCGACACAAGAAGAGTACTCCTGCACACAGACATAAAAAAAAATGCAAACATGAGCCGCATGACAAAGAGACAAAAGTGTAGTGCAACAGATGCAAGTCACATAACCCGCACACTCTCTCCAATCCTCCTTCCTACCCCCCACACAGGCCCAATCTCTTTAACCCATTACATCCTGAGGCTGATTTTCACCAAAAAAAATTGCTTATTGTCCTATGATGGCTACATTACAGATTATGAGATCGTTCAACCATTTTAATTCAAGGGTAGTGCCAGAATAGCCTGGCGCCTCAGGCGTAAAGCTATTCTGGCACCACCCTTGAACTATCATAGTCAAATTCATTTCATGCAAAGGTGTATCGGGATGGAAAGGGTACGCGTGCACTTGTACACTCAAAAACTTAAGAGTGTTATTACGTTTAGGACAGGCTGTGAAGTCCCTAAGCCAGCTCGCTTCATCTGCGAAAGACAGATTATCATGAGCCCCTCAAGGCCGCAGGGCCTCTTTTCAAATGTATGCTTCTGGGTGATCAAAACCACCTTTTACCTGCGACTGACTCAAATTGGGGAAGGCATACAGGTTCTGTATGACTTTGTGGCAAAATTCAACTGAGCGTGAAGGGCAACAGCTGCGGAGGAGATCAGCATCCTGCCGCAAAAGATGCCATCCGTGTCGCATTAAAACTAAGTTTGCAAAATATGAACACATGTGTCGCCTGTTCATTTACATTCCATCCCCCAAAACGCCATCAAAGTGAAATATAGTATACAGTGAATAATTATGGAGATGTCTTTATACCCTTTTTATCCTGATACACCCATTGCTTGAAATAAATTTGACTATGATAGTATAAGGGTGGTGCCAGAATAGCTTGGTGCCTCGGGCGCCAAGCTATTCTGGCACCACCCTTGAAATAAAATGCTTGATTTCTCTCCTAATCAGCAATGTAGCCTTCACAGGACAATGAGCAAATTTTTTTTTAAAAATCAGCCTCATGATGTCATGGGTTAAACTCTGTCAACCAAATATCACCCATAATCTCTCTCTCTCTCTCTCTCTCTCTCTCTCTCTCTCTCTCTCTCTCTCTCTCTCTCTCTCTCTCTCTCTCTCTCTCTCTCAAACACACGCGCGCACGCACGAAAAGCGCCAAGTACTTGACGAACGCGGTGACTGACATAGCAATTAGTCGTCCGTCACGACTGATTCACCTAGGCATGAATAGAACACACACACACACACACACACACACACACACACATGCACGCACGCACGCACACAATTAGTCACTCAAAATCAAACTCCGCTTATTATCTCTTACAACCGCGTTGTTAAACCCCATTGATTTCCTCTGTATGAAAATCAGAGACTCTAGCACGTGACGATAAGTCGGCGGTCCGACCACTAAAATGAATACACGAAGCTGTAAAGACTCCTCTACTAATCTTGCAGGAATGGTTTGGCTCGTGGAATGGTTAATCACTATCAAGCAGGTTGAGTTACTCATGCTTTGCTACAATGAATTCATGCATTTTAAACCCCTTGACTGCTGCTGACGATACCGCTCGGCTAAAAAAACGCGTGACAACGTCACCATCTAACTACGCGACAACGCATCTTTTCCGCCGAACGGTATCGTCAGCAGCAGTCATGGGGTTAAACATGAATGATCGGTTATCAATCAAGGCGATACATCGCACAACCTAATTTGGTAGCAATGACATAAGATTTTACAGTGCAGTGTAAATTTATATGGAGTACAACATATGCATTCAAAGGAGCTACGCTGACATCATCATTTCAGCCCCTCCTTGACATCAGCAGCATACACACACACACACACACACACACACACACACACACACACACACACACACACACATACACACACACACACTGAGTGACACTACACACCCTATGCCCATACGATCTAGAAAGCGGAAAAAGTACGTCCGTAACTTTACTGCTTCGTAAGTTTTGTAGTACCACAATAACAAAACAAAACCTGCGATTAAACAGGAAGGGAGGGGGGGGGGGGGGAAGAAATCCCCTTTTCAAAACATTCTATTTGAAACTATACTATCCATAGTTCTACAACAAAAAGACCACCAAGAATAATGAAAAATGAAAGAGAAGAACGCTTGTCTTCAAACATTTTCATTTCTACAAAACTAATGATGAGATCACTTCCAATCGGACTGATGGACCGAAACCTGCAGGATTATAGAAAATCACGCTTCTTCTCGTGCATATGGACGATTAGAAACAGAGTCCAGAACATAAAGCTTACAGATAAAACGGTCGTAGGCTTAAAACCGCATGACTTCCTAAGGTTGAGGACGAAAAAGTGAGACTTGTGACCCTGCTGATTTCATGACGATGTTACGTCAATGGGCCTACCCGAGAGAAAGAGGAACAGATTCTCAGGGGCTCGTGAGAATCTATGCATATTACAGATGGGATGGAAATAATTGCTTATTGAAAATAGCAAACAGGTAGCGAGTGATCTGAGCAGTCGGTACACCACGGAAATCATTTATTTTCCACCTCACCTTTTACACTGGGCGTAGAAATCGATACTAACAGAGCCACAGCGGTAGAAACCCCACGCCGCGCGCGATGCGTAATGAAGTTGCATGACAAAACCTAATCAAACAAACATGCAATATCGGTTCCACCTTCTTTGCCTGACGATGTCACCCCCTGCTGCGTGAAGCCAATCGGATGTCCCAGAGCATGGACTGACTCACAGTTAGGCCAATGGGACGAGCTGAGACATCGACTGACTCATTATCCTGACCTCAGAGGACCAATCGGACGCCCCGAAACACCGCCTGACTCATTATTCGGACTTCCGAAGACCAATGAGAGTTAGGAATACAAGCACCTGACTCATCTGCTGATCGCCTTCCGTGGATCAGCCTCAGTCTCTTAAACCTAGAACATTTCCATCTGACAGAAAGAACGATTCTAGTACGCCCCTGCCCCTTGGGTGTCTCTTTTCTGGCACCGAACAACCACATCACCTCATATCTCTGCTCCTAAGACAAAGAAAGTCATAGGAGGTTCAGCCTATAACCGTGGCTAAGTCCAGACAGTTGTTCAAACTGTCACCGGCACCAACTCTCACGCCCGGGGGAACAATAAGCAGCCATAGAGTCAGTGACATCCTTCAGACCTCCTTCATCTTTGGAACACACGCGCAAATGACCAGCAAAACGTGTGCTGGTCTGTGATTTTGAAGCTTACGGTATGGAACCGTGCAGTCCAAAATCACAGGCCAGCACATTTTGAAAAAGCGTTGAAAGAACTGAAAGCGCGAGTTCCTCATAAGTAAACAAAAGTCTTTGGGCCCACGGCGACGGCCACCGTGGGCCCGCGCCCGCGCGCAGTCTGTTAAGCTGCCAGGACGGCTGACTGAAATAGCAAATGCAGATCTGTGTCAACTGCTGATGGCGGGGGCACACCGCGAGACTGGCTTTTACAAACACGATGTCAAGAGATATCACGGGAACTGCTGATCTCACAGCTGATCAACTCAGCCGCAAAGCCGGATAGAAATATTCTTGCAGCCCTTTCAGGATGATTAAAAGAAATGAACCTCTAAGTATAGTCCCCCTGATACCACACACCATAATCGCTCGCGAAGAACTTTAACATTTTCGTCCTAAACGTGGATCACAAACAATTTAAAATAGCAGTACGATAATGCACAAACAATTCAGAGGCTAATACTTGACAAATTTTTAAAGAAAGAATACAATGCCCCCCCCCCCCCCCACACACACACACACACACACACACCACGCACATTGCGTGGTAGGAATTGGAGAACGGAGAGTGCACTAAACCATGCTGAGGTCAGTCAAGTGCAGCCAGTGATCGTGACAGCTTTTGTCACTGCGCGGCGTTATCAGTTCCTCTCACTAATTCATAAGTTCAAACGCAAAAGAGAAAAAGATAACAAGACTATGCGGCCTATAACTTCATCGATCCTAATTCATAATCTTAAGAGTCACGCATGAACTCACTCCTATAATTCCTCACACGCCTGTGTGCCCTTATTTATTATCGCACCACTATTTTTCCACCAGCTGTACGCTTAAACCATCAAATACACTCTCCATCTGAGGCTAAAAATCACATTAGCATACATGCTCATTCAGCCGCATTGCTTATGAGAATCTATGCCTCCTGCAGATGAAAGAAGATAGCCAAGGGACTGCCCATCCGTAGTCCGAAGCAGCTTTTAGCGTCAGAGATGCATTGAATGGCTTTCCCGAAGCGATAGGCCATTTTTTCTTATTTTATAAAGCCTTTAATTGCACAGTGGCTGAGTAGAGTTTCTAACAGTGAAAACTGTCGGTCTCTGGAATTGACAAGCAATTAGTGGGAGCACAATAACTGGCAAAAACATGAAATGAAAACAGTTCTCCAATGCGAATTGCAAAAAAAAAAAAAAAAAAAAAAAAAAAACAAGGCAAAGCCATTATGGCTCACGTGTATGACCGATTTACATATATGTGACAAGAGCTGGCTTCTGCAGCAGCAAAATCCATGTTTTCTGAAAATGTAAGCATTTTTCACACGTATGTCAACCCCCCCCCCCCCCCCCCGCCCCCCCCCCCCCCCTCCCCCCCCCCCCCCCGGGACCCTTGACCTTTGTGATGAGTTGACTAAATTAGTATGCATAGGAAGTTCTTATCATCAGCTATCTTTGTACCAAATTTGGCTGAAAAATTTGCCAAAAAAATATTGGTAATACCTACAATTTTATCAAAAATCAGCATTTTACACACATTTGCCAGCCTCTTGTGTTCCTTGACCTTTCCAAGGGGTCATCCAAATTAGTATGCATAGATAGGTCTTACCATCAGGTATCTGTGTACCAAATTTGGATTTGAAGTTGTGAATTGTATTTGAGAAAAAACATCTTTTGTCAAAATATGCTATTTTTTACCTATTTCCTGAGCTCTCGTGACCCTTGACCTTTCTGAGGGATCAAACAAATTAGTGTGCATAGAAAGGTCTTCCCATCAGGTATCTCTGTAGCAAGTTTGGGTTTAAAGTTGTGAATAGTATTTGAGAAAAAAACATCTTTTGTCCAAATATGGCTATTTCGGACCTATTTCCTGAGCCCTTCATGACCCTTGACCTTTTCGAGGGGTAATCCAAATTAGTATGCATAGATAGGTCTTACCATCAGGTATCTCTGTACCAAATGTGGGTTTGAAGTTGTGAATAGTATTTGAGAAAAAAACATCTTTTGTCAAAATATGGCTATTTTTCACCTATTTCCGGAGCTCTTGTGACCCTTGACCTTTCCAAGGGATCAACCAAAATAAGTATGCATAGAAAGGTCTTACCATCAGGTATCTTTGTACCAAGTTTGGGTTTGAAGTTGTGAATAGTATTTGAGAAAAAATAAATTATGTCAAAATATAACTATTTCTGACATTTCCTGATCCCCTGTGACATTGACCTTTGTGAGAGGTCATTCAAACTGGAATGTTTAGAAAGGTCTTGCCACAAAGTATCCTTGGGCCAAGTTTGAAGAATATGGCTTGAATAGACTCTGAGAAAATGCCAGCGTTAAAGTTTACCACGGACGACGGCGGACGGATGAAGGACGGATGACCACTGGCCCAAAACATAGACTCACATTTGCTTCGCACGTAAGCCAAACATTGATTACTGCTTAAAGCTGACAATATCAAATACAAAACAAGATAAATGATACAACAAACGATTTAAAGTGGAAAGCAAAATACGTGTGCAGGAGTAACTGTATGATGTTCTGAAAGCATAACTGGGCCAGTCATTGAAGTAACTGGTCTGTGCTCATACCACTCAGACACATCACCTAACACAATCTATCAAAATCAAAGTTGTGCAAGTACAAAGTTTCCAGTTTAGTTTATATTGCATAGTATAATGAAATAAATCAAGGTGTAAATTAACCAAAACAGAGACAGACGCTTGTTCCACAACTATAGTGAACATAGGTCTGCAAGAAATTCAGTGCAAGTCCACCCCAACGTAAGTGGCCTCCAAGAAACATACATTATCATACGTTATCATAACTCAAATAAACTGACCAGTAATTGTTATCAAAACTTCAATTACTTTCACACGCAGTTCCTTCGAAGTAGGATAAGTGAGACCTACATGGCAAAGAGTTCTGCTTCAAGTGAGCTAGACTGCGGTGCACGGCGAACAATCCTTCCACCACATGTATTGCGCAGCACAGCTGTATTAGCTTCCCTTTACATTGCACTTGCCTATGTATCTACAGTCATGCATATTTTCTATTATCCAATAACACTGTGAGTAGGGAAGAGCAATGCTCTAGCCTGTGTTTCAGTCGATGCAGCCTGCTTCAGTATACCCACACCAGAGCATGCTGAGGTACATGCTGCAGCACACCCTACAGCATTGTTGTTGCCAGCTTTGGCGTACTAAAGACAACTATATGTGCTGCGCTGAACCAACATCCGCAACAGCTGTTGTCTCCCCTTAAAAACATCATATTGTCTAATCTAATTAACTCTTAAACTCCTGGAACTAAATGACTTCTTCTGTGTCAAATGGAAGTCATTTAGTACTAGGAGCTTAAGAGTTAATACACTGATCCCACTTTCTCCACAAACAGTAATTTCTAGACTTGATGGGACAATCAATAAATAACAGTGCTGTGCATTTTCTACTGAACTTCAAGGAGTGACCTAGGAGGAAAAGGGGGACAAATCAATAGCTCACTGTTGTATAATTTATCTGACATACTAATTCTGCCAATAAATAGGTATAGGAGAAAAAAATATATACATGTACATTTAACACATATTCATGTACTGCCTGATAACATATCTACATGTCATGACTCTAGGACACAGTACAAGTACTCCAGCAGCAAAGAAATGCATGCCTAGCAAATGCGACACCATGTTACTCTAATGGTCCAACAACAAATATTCTTTTTTTTTATTCTTTTTAAACAGAAGTAACCAGCGCAGTATGCACATGACACTTCCACTTCAGACAATGAAAGTGCACAAAGCTTGTAGATGTATCTTGTTTCACAGGTAATCAATACAGCACAATTATTTAAATTTAACAGCTGTCTGGAAATCAATAAACAGGATATATGTCTTTAAATTATTATGAATATGATGACTTCTATAGTCAGACAAATAGTGGGAGTCATAATAAAATGACTGTGGTGTGGCTGCCTTTCTATGAAAGTTATACTATATGACACGAATGTATGCACACACACACACACGCACACACACACACAGACATGCACCCTACCTATCCATTGATTACATAGCAGAAGTCTGACCTTGGTGTGCAAACACATTGCATGTCCTAGTTTCTTCCGAAAATACTTACCTTGAGAGTAAAATACAAAATAAACTGTAGTTCTGTACTGAGGTTAGCAGTCATAGTCACAAACTGAAATACGGCAGTGTGCCTTCGTCATATAGTTTTCTTTAAATTTATCATTTAAATTTAGGTTGCCTTGTAGTTCAACGGCCGCATGATGTATTCTTCAGTGAATTACCTTGCTGCTAGGCAGTACATGTAGTTGGTTCCCACGCTGCTGAAGGCAGCATAGCATCTCTTTTCGTGATTCACCACGTAATACACAATAATCTACCATGCAGCACCGTTACACATTCCCAGGTCGAGTCAAACGCGCCTTCTGCGTGTGAGAACCACAGACTCCCACGAGCCTATGCAATAGCAGGGGCTCATGGTGATCTATAGAGATTTGGACCCCATTTACATTGTTCGAAGTTATTGGGGCTGAAGTCTGCGCGCGTGCCTCTAAACTGCCTTACTAAGCGAAAACAAATTTCAAGCATCTGCCACCGACTGGTTTCAGAAGAGGAACGCCTTACCACGGTGCCACCGAGGATTCGAGTAATGGTATTTCCCTTTGCCCGACAAGAGTGATTCATGAACGAAGCCACGAGAAAAGTAAGATTCGTTTGATCTCAGGAGTCAAGCAGCATACTCTCTCTCTGTCTTAGCTGAGTATAATATTAATGCTAAGCACTCATTTATTACCCTTGCTTTTTGTGTTTGTGGCAGTTACTAATTCTCCAATACCATTTTTTTTTCCTTTCATTAATTCACCTATTGTGTTTTTTCCCGTAATTTTTCTTCATCTTCTTATTATTATTATTGTTATTATTTGCATGCTCTGTTTCATGATTTTCCTGTTATGTTGTTTGTTTACAAGACAGCTTGTAAGACAGGCATTGAGTTGCCTAATAGCTTTATCCTAAATAAATAAAGATTCATCATCATCATCATCTCTCTCTCTCTCTCTCTGTGTGTTAAATGTCACGTGGGAGTTGCCCCCCCACCCCCCACCCCCTGTAGCTCTTGATATTGGATGTGTGTTGCTAAATTGTCTTGCTTTATTTAGGCCCCATGTCGTAGGTTTATTTAACGTATTGGACCGGCTGGCGACATACATTCAATATTCTGTTTAGTTGTTGTTGTTTGTTTTTTTTGGTTTTTTTTTCGTTTGTTTTTTTTTTTTTTGTTTTTTTTTGTTTTTTTTGACAAGCAGTGCAGGCACGTCCTGAGAAAGTCTTGTTGCTGTAGGGATGTTAAGCAATGTACAATCAATCAAAACCCTCCCAAGAAAAAAGTATCTCCTCCTCACCCCCCCCCCCCTTCCCCTCTATGCCTCTTACTGGTATCAAATTGTAACCATGGACTGCTGTGGCTAACTTTGGTCGTTGAATGAACACAGCTTTCAGAAACAAAATGTACGTCCGTTGGTAGGGGAATAGGTTAATACAGCATGTGTGTCTTGTGTGTATAAGTGTGCCATACTGGTTATCTCCCTCCATCCGCTATGCATGAATCATAGGTAGGATGGAGGGAGGCAGCCAGTGTGCATGCGCGCACGTCTAAAACGTACGGGTGTGTGCACAGGTAACGTGCGCACTAGTGCATCCAGCTGGTGTTTTGGTGCAGTGATCCCGGATGTTAGGTGCTGGCTGCTGTATCAAAGTCTGCCTGCCCTGAGGCTCTCTCTGCATGAGGAACACAACATATACACAAAGAGACAAAGATCCTCAGGAACCCCGCAGCTCGCGGTGACTCGTGAGGATCTCTGTCTCTTTGAGGTTCATGGGTGTAATCGCTGCCGGGTGTTTCCTGGCCTACTTACCTATCAAGAGTTTGACTTGACACAGATCAGTTTTGAAGCTCAGTTCCCAGGGTGTAAAAATGGGAATTCACCCATTCCGTTACCTAGGTGAAGAAAATAGAAGGGGACACAGGGTCGTGGGTGCTAAGTTACGTATAGCCGCAGTGAGCGAGCGCGCGCGTGTGCGCGCACACACTCATACACATCGTGTGTGCGCGCACGCATGCGCGCATACACACACATACAAAATTACGGCTCAGTTAAATGAGTGAGCTTAATCCTGCGCCTGCCACTAAGCAAGGTGCTCCGCTATGGCGCAGCATTTTGCTTAGAGGCTGGCACAGCACTACTATAGCGGAGAATCTTGCTTAGTGGCTGGCGCAGGACAAAGCTCACTCATGCAACTGGCCCCAGGTCTTAACTGATTTACGCCGAGTCTTGTTTTGTGGCTGTAACCAAACAGAATGAAGAGTACGCTTATTCATACACCTTGCTGCAACAGTCTCTGGGGACTGTCTAAACGGTCACTCTGTTCATGAAAGGATTCGACCATTGAGGTGACTGACGAACTGGAAAACAAGTAATGAATGTGAATTGCTGTAATATGTATCACTGCGCCCAGAACCTTTGTTTAACAGATAAATTATTAAACGGCAATTTCACCAGACTAACTGCAGTTAAATCTCCCATGGCCATATGGCAGCAGCGAAGCGTAAATTATAGTTTGCAACTAAAAGGATAAATAATTTACTCTTCGTACAATGTAATCATGCGTGAACCAACAGGTTTTGCATTACTATTGAATGTGAGCCTGCTTTCATTTATAAATGCCACTGATCATGCTGAATACAAAACCATCGAATTAATAAATGCATTTACGATTAATTCTATAGTCCTCAGTAAACTATTATACTAAATAAACGAGGAGAGTTACCATTATCCACCTGATGATACTGCCCCACCTCCCACACCCCCTCACCACGGCCTTTTCTTCTTCCCTTTTTGTCCAGAGATTAGTTGTCATTAGTAATGCCCATTACTATATATTATTATATCAGAAGACACCAGGAAACCATAAACAGCAGCTCCGTTTTTAAAATGCTATCACTCTCAACATGTTTATTTATCACTGATACTGAGAACTTGTTTAACCCTTTCATTACCAGTGGATGACAATTCTCAGTCCTAGATCCCCCCCCCCCTCCACTCCCCCCCCCCCCCCACCCACCCAAAAACAAATCTATTGGGGAATAGTGTATATCCGTATTAGCCTAGTCTTATGATATAATTATATTAACCAGTTTTACATCCAAATGTGATCACTAAATTAGTGACATTTACTCTAAGATATTCTGTTTTCTTCTTAAACGATATACCTTTAATTAATTTCGATTGCCTAGATTAATAGGCGTGTGTGTTTGTGTGTGTGTGTGTGTGTGTGTGTGTGTGGAAGATGAGCGTCGGTGTGTACGGTTTGCATTGGTTTGTGATATTAGTTGCTTAGTTTTAAAGTTTTTACAGTGTGTGTAGGGCATTGGATTTGTGTGATAGAGTATTAATTGGTTGTTGTTGTTTTTTTTATTGTTGACTGTGATGTTTGTAATTGTAACGACACCAACACACATTCCTATGCTTTATGTTCTTAACTCATTCTACCCCAACACCGAAATCCCCAAATTTTGCCGTTGTCCTCTAAAGACTCTCTTACAGTGCAGGACACAGATCGACCATGATAGTTCAAGGGTGATGCCAGAATCGCTTGGCGCCCATAGGCGCCAAGCTATTTTGGCATCACCCTTGAACTATCATGTTCGATCCTTATCTTGCTGTGGTGTGTCTGGGGTAGAATGAGTTAAGGCAAATGGAAATAAACAGTATCTTATCTTATCTTATTTAGACCTCGTGCCGGACGAGGTCTCAATCCTCAATAGATTTTTTTGGGTTTTTTTTTGTTGAGGAGGGGGGTTGGGGAGTATGGTGGGAGCTCCAGGACTGCGGACAAAATCAGTACGACCTATGCCAATGGAAGCAAAATGTGTTTATGAAATCACTGTACATTCAAAGTCAAAGATCTCCAGCCGGCAAAGCAACGTGGTGGATACAAAGTGGTTTCAGCAAAATAGTTTCAGCAGGAGGATCTACGACTCTCGCAGTTGGGTGCTGCTCAATTTTCCTCGGCTGCGAAGGGGTTAAACCCCCTCATGTTCCGGCCCATTCCCCCGGACGAAATATTCAACTTTCTAAAGGAAGCTAATTTATTTACCAAGATTCAAATCTTTATGAAATGCGTTTACGTTTCCCATGGCTTTCTTAACCCATTCTACCCCAAACACACCACAGGAAGATAAGGATCGACCATGATAGTTCAAGGGTGATGCCAGAATAGCTTGGCGCCTATGGGCGCCAAGCTATTCTGGCATCACCCTTGAACTATCATGGTCGATCTTTGTCCTGCACTGCAATGCAGTCTTCAGAGGACAATGGCAAAAATTTAAGGATTTCGGTGTTGGGGTAGAATGAGTTAAAGGCTGCAGAAATGTACTTTAAATATTGACTTGTGCGACATTTTAGCCAAAACTATTTTACATATCCTGTTTTAAAACCACCCTCTTCAGCTCTTAGTCTGGCTGGCCATACTTTTTCAATTCCCGCCGTGAGATGGCCTTAGCTGCCTGCTCGGCACTAAATCCTAATAACCAACTAAGCCTTACAGCACCGGTGACTGCATGCACATGGAGGTTAACCCCTTTCATCCTGATACAGGACCGGATCCAGGAGGGTGCTTTGGTACTTCAGCACCCCTCCTCGGCTGGCATCAAACTATAAATAAGTGTGTTTAAAATTGAGTTGTAACGCTTGTGTTTCAGTGCCGTACGTAACACCAGTTAGAAACTTTCAAAAACGTCAGAAGAACAGTTTCGGTTGTGGTGTTTTGATATATACTAGACACTGGCAATAGAAAAAATAAAAGTTGAGCACCCCCCTTGAAAACTGATTGATCCGGCGCTGTGATACACCAACTGCTTGAAATAAATTTGACTGAAAGTTCAAGGATGGTGCCAGAATAGCTTGGCGCCTCAGGCGCCAAGCTATTCTGGCACCACCCTTGAACTAAAACGGTTGATCTGTTTTCTAATCTAAAATGTAGCCTTTATAGGACAATCTGTTTTTTTTTTTAAAGCAGTCTACGGATGCAATGAGTTAAGCTCAGCCCGTTTGCGACCGGGTAAGACGGGTCTCCAAAAAACATTTGATCACGTTCCGCAGGCATGGTGGTATGTATGTACAGCACCGGATGGTTCACACCAATTTGCCTCTCCCCAAAGAAAACCGACACGAGAGTGGGAAGTAATCCTAGGTAAATAGTGGCTGAGACGCGGAATGTACAACACATTTTGCGCTTTTTTCTTTCTTTCTTTTTTTTTTTTTTTTTTTTTTTTTTTCTTTTTTCCTGGCCTATTTACTGTCTGGGAAAGTAGGACATGCACGTATGCAAAGAAAATATATGCCTCTTGCCTACCTTACTTTCATCATGATCTGTGTTCGTAAGAATACTAAGATGGCCGGAGTATGTCAACGTGAGTTCAGTCTACGAAAGATTGACTGTCGGAATGTTTTGTCATGGAGTCACGCTCTTGAGAAAATATACTACAGGACTCACTACAGGATTGACTGATTCATTCATGGAGTCGATTTCATGCCAAAGAAGCAGCAATGACTATCGCACGACGACACTATACAGGAATCACGTTGTAAAGTAACGAAAGAGACGACAGCCGATGGATTTAACCTATGCCTATGAGGAGTGATCCCACCGGCATCATTGCATCAAGCTAGGCTTCATTTATTTACTCAACCGCCGACACCCAGTCGAGCAATCAATATGTGCCCGAATTCTTGTCGAACGTAGACTACAGACACACTTCCACGACCGGAATCTAAAAGATCTCATCCTGCTGTCGCCCCCCCCCCTCCCCCCCCCCCCCCTGCGTACCCTGTAGTAGCGCAGAACGCTCATTCTCCAAGCAAGCTTCTTCCATAAAAATAAAACTCTTCCAGACTGCTCTTAAAAACTATATCAGCTAGTTGACATTCAAAACCCCAGTACACAAGGTAAGGCCATCGGACCGAAAGTCGGCCGCAGACGACCCACTCACGGCCGACCCACTGCGGCCGACTTCGGCACTATAGGGAGGGCATCGAGGTTTATGTTTTCGACTGACTGACGTACTCACATTTCCAAACCAATGTTCCCAGATACACAATCTCAAAAATCGCTGTGTTTCTGTGGGGTAGACTGCACAGGGAATGACGAAAAACCACTCAGTGTAGGATATTGCCCTTACTAAAGGCCCCCCACTTTACGAAGGATGGATATATATATATATATATATATATATATATATATATATATATATATATATATATATATATATATATATATATATATATATATATATATATATATATATATATATATATATATATATATATATATAATATATATGGGTCACTCTCTAGAGCTGTGTACCAAAAGTGACATTGAGCACAAAAAATCAAATACCTCTAAATTTTATTTTTTCTGTGTTTTCTTGTAAATAAAGATTTAAATCATCATTTTATGTAAGAAAAAAATGAATATTTGCATCATGCATTTGCATGTTTGTTGTGAGGTGGTAAAGATGCCACCGTCCAACGTGACATTTGGAAATGAGTATGAAGGAAACCAAATTCATTCGAGCTTCGCGCTCTCTCCAAACCTCTTTCAAACTGGCAGAGTGCACTAGCCTTCCGCTGACAACCGGAAGTTATTCATATGCAACATAGTTCGTGGGCTGTAGGTTTTCTATCGTAAAATGCGAAATGATGTAATCCAACGTAACTGCGAAAACAGGAAGCGATCGTCGATTACCATTTTAAAAACTCGGAAAAAAGTAAGTATTTGTTTTTCATTCACAATTTAATCACGACCAACACGTTTGTTACACATCTCCAAAGGTCTAAGGATAAAAACAGTTCTGTCTTCATACGTGTAGTGAAAGGAAGTGGTGCCCGTTGCTTTACGTGTGTTGGAAACACGCGTTACGTTGGGCGGCTATTTTTCTCCCTGTCCAAAAACACAAGGTATCGGAATTAATTTGTGGAGAAAATAAATCACACGCTCACTTCAGTTCACAAACAGCAGAAAACAGCGGGTTTAGACTTTTTATTGAAACTCAATCAGATTTGGTACATGAGAAGAGAAAGGGTCTCAGACTCAATGCATGCCACATTTCCATCCGCCATTTTGGGCAACTTTTTGACATTTCTGGCGTAAAAACACAAACAAAGACGTCGCGTTTTAAATTGAATTTTATTTCAATTCACAGTCTTTTCAATTTCCTACGGATCGGTATCAGCAACACAGCCAATCGGTAGGAAAAGTGTACTAAAACACTCATCTGAGAGAATGACCCTCTGTGGTACAAAGCTTTGAAGAGCGACCCATATATTACCAATCAACAGCTCATCAAACGACAAGGCTATCATCAATAATGGGACTGCAAATTTTAGCTGACACTGCATTTGTTTGCTCTCCCTAAGCGTTAAACTCCGAGCTTGGCCTTTTCGCCGTGTTAATCCCAATTATTCAGGATTTCACTGCGTGCGCAATACCACGCAGATTAGCGGATCTTGGACCAGGTGTTATTGGTGCATCCACCTCATTACCCTGGCTGAGTCTTCTGTAAAGAAAAAGGGAGAGCTTCCAGCAGCTCCTTACTCACACAGCATATGTCTGCAAGTGACATAGATTCTCATGGAACTCTCATTTTCTCTTGAAAAAGGGGAATAAGCTCCACGAAACAAGAAAGGCAAAGCCATTAAGGCTCACGTATATGACCGATTTACATATGTGTGACCTTTGTGACTTGGGCTGGCTTCTGCAGCAGCAAAATCTATGTTTTCTGAAAATGTAAGCATTTTTCACACATCTGTCAACCCCCCCTGACCCTTGACCTTTGAGATGAGTTGACTAAATTAGCCTGCATAATTATGAAGGTCTTATCATCAGCTATCTTTGTACCAAATTTGGTTTAAGAATTTGCAAAAATGTTGGTAACACCTACAATTTTATCAAAAATCAGCATTTTACACACATTTGCCAGCCTCTTGTGACCCTTGACCTTCCAAGGGGTCATCCAAATTAGAATGCATACATAGGTCTTACCATCAGGTATCTCTGTACCAAATTTGGGTTTGAAGTTGTCAATAGTATTTGAGAAAAAACATCTTTTGTCAAAATATGGCTATTTTTTACCTATTTCCTGAGCTCTCGTGACCCTTGACCTTTCCGAGGGATCAACCAAATTAGTGTGCATAGAAAGGTCTTTCTATCAGGTATCTCTGTAGCAAGTTTGGTTTTAAAATTGAGAATAGTATTTGAGAAAAAAAACTTTTTTTTTGTCAAAATATGGCTATTTCGGACCTTTTTCCTGAGCCCTTCATGACCCTTGACCTTTCTGATTGATTGATTGATTGTACATTGCTTAACGTCCCGACAGCAACAAGGCTTTCTCAGGACGTGCCTGCACTGCTTGTGAAAAAAAAAAAAAACTAAACAGAACATTGAATGTATGTCGCCAGCCGGTCAAATACGTTAAATAAACCTAAAACATGGGGCCTAAATAAAGCTAAGACCATTTAACAACACACATCCAATATCAAGAGCTACAGGCAGTGCAGACAGTAGGGAGAGTTTTAAAAAGGCAAATACAGGTGAATGGATCTCGGGTAGACAGAAACACATGCCCCAGAATAGAGAGGAAAACTCACCCTGTGGGGCTGACCAGGGTGACCCTGGGAACTAAAAAGTACCTAACCCCACCCAAGTCCCCCAGGGCAGACCCGGGTGGGGGGTTGACCTTTCTGAGGCGGTCATCCAAATTAGTATGCATAGATAGGTCTTACATCAGGTATCTCTGTACCAAGTTTGGGTTTGATGTTGTGAATAGTATTTGAGAAAAAAAAAAACATCTTTAGTCAAAATTTGGCTATTTTTCACCTTTTTCCAGAGCTCTTGTGACCCTTGACCTTTCCGAGGGATCAACCAAATTAGTACGTATAGAAGGATCTTACCATCAGGTATATATGTACCAAGTTTAGGTTTGAAGTTGTGAATAGTATTTGAGAAAAAATAAATTATGTCAAAATATAGTTATTTTTTTACCTATTTCCTGATCCCGTGACCTTGACCTTTGTGAGAGGTCACTGAAATTGGTATGTTTAGAAAGGTCTTATCAGAAAGTATCCTTGGGTCAAGTTTGAAGAACTATGTGGCTTGAATAGTCTCCGAGAAAATGCCAACGTTAAAGTTTACGACGGACGACAGACGACGGACGGACGACCACTGGCCCAAAACCTAGACTCACTTTTGCTTCTCACGTGAGCCAAAAAATGACAACCCAAAATGAACCGTGATATGACGCGCAAGATGAAATTACTTAAAACAGCAACCTGTATAGGCAAGGTTGGTCTGATATCAGGGAACGTTAAGACAACAAGATTTCAGGAAATTCAGATGGAAGCCAAAATGCACGAAACCTCATGCCTTAAACCCTTCACTGTCGAGAAAAAGTGAACACGATCCAACTGCAAGAGACATAGATCATGAGCCTTCGCGACTGCAGGGGCTCATGAGGACCTACGCCTCTTGCTGAGAACAATTTGTATCCATGTTTCTTGGACGGTTTCGGCTTTTGGTCAATGAATGAACAAAGATTTTAGAAACAAAAATGTACGTAGTGGCAGGGAAGGGGTTAGTAAGACCGGACAAATTTCATCCAACATCTCCCCCTTCCGGAGAAAACTGAACACGATTCTGCCAAAGATAGGCATAGGAGATCGATACAGCACTTCACAGAGCGCAGACCTTAATCCCCCCCCCCCCCCCACCCCCTTTGGACTGACCTTGGCCGTGCAAAGGTCAAGGTCGTGTGGTGCGACATCCTCCTGAGCACACACACTGAAAGCCGCGACAGCGTTCAAATAAATCTTCTCTTTCCTAACAAGCTATAAGGTTTTTGACAGGGAGGGCTCTGCGTGTAGGGCCGATTAATCGAGGAAAAAAGAGCGCGAGGAAAAGAAAACGAGACTTCTGTATCACATGTCATTAGTGAATACCAGCAAGAAGATTAGGCCTTTATAAGCCCCTGCAGGCTGCAGGAGCTCATGAGCATCTACTCCTCATTCGGAGCGAATGAAAATCGCAGAGAGACTCTTGATGTGGAGTTTAGCTTGAGGGCACTGCAACAGCCGAAGCCAAAACCAGCACTTTATAATTACACAAACTTTGTCCATAGTTCCACTGGAACAGTCCAACGCTAAACGTCTTCCATCTTGAAAAGGTATAGTTCCTCATAACCCCGTAAAAACTGAACCCCAGTAGCAAAACATCTTCGGGCTGAAAAAGGAATGGGTCACGTTTGTCCTATTAAAGTCTGTCTTGGAGGAGGTCACTGGGTGTTCAGTTTCATTATGATGTGAGAAACAGGAAACAGGTTCTAACGATTCAGTCGTACTTGTTACACCCCAGATGACACCAACGTTACAATTTGAGGAAGTGAATGGCACAATCATATTTGGCAAAAGACATGGATTCTCATGAGTCCCTGCATCTACAGGGACTCATGAGAATCTGTGCCTCTTGCAGATAGGCTTTTCTTGTCGAGCTTCCGTGTATGTGGCAAAGATGTTGAACTCAAAGCGCATCGATTTACTTTTGAAACACCCCGCAACATCTGAGCCACTCAAGTTACGGGGAATTTAATTTTCATTCGATTTTCTTCCCTTTAGCTACAGGCGGTTATTTGCACAGGTTCTGCTTGCGGTTCATTAATTTTCATTGTCCTGCGACCGGTCCAAAGTAGACAATACGGAATACAGTAAATGAATTTAATACTGGGTCTCGTCAAAAATTTATCGGGTTTTTCTATTCGGTTTTTACTAGATGGTTAATGGATTAATGCATACTTGCGCTCATTACGTGCACTGTGAATCAACTCATGCAACAACACAGAATATCAGTTTCATGTCACTGTAACTCGGCAGCATCCCCAACAACAGCTGCCACCACAAGTTGACATCATCACAACTTAAATTATGAAATACATATTGTAGTTTTAGACCCTTCACTGCCAGTTGACGCAGACTGTATTTTTGAAATCATCGTAAATTCAACATCAAAGGCTCCTACTGTCAAAGGCGCTTGGATACGAAGTGGCTGGAGCAACTGCGGGGACTCATCAGGATATATGTCTCTTGCAGTTGGATCCTGTTCAGTTTTTTTTTATTCTCGACAGTAAAAGGGTTTACACATGAACACAACGGAATACAAATTCACACGTCGTTTATTTTAACTGAACAGTCTCTTATGTGTGCCTCTTCCATAAAGTTCAAAAGATTGCCCATTAGGACAAAGTTGAAAATAAATTAAACCTACAGTTTTGCACACACACAAAATGTATGTCATTCCCGAAGAAGAGAGCTCACAGAGCGAGAGAGAGAGAGAGAGAGAGAGAGAGAGAGAGAGAGAGAGAGAGAGAGAGAGAGAGAGAGAGAGAGAGAGAGAGAGAGAGAGAGAGAATTGAATTGAAACTTTATTTTCTGAGGCACGCAGGCCTTTTTACATGTATGTCCATAATAACATATTAAATAAATATAACAGCAGAAAAGGTAAGAAGACCAATACAATAGAAATAAAAAGAAGAGATAACAATAATAATAAACAGAAGTATTTCGCAGAGAGAGAGAGAGAGAGAGAGAGAGAGAGAGCCGAGTATCAAAACGTCTTCGTCCCCGCGACGGCCGCAGTGGGCCCACTGCGGCCGATGTGGACCCGAGGACCTTTGCTTTCTGGGACTGAAGAGAGAGAGAGTGAGCAATGTAATTCTATTCTATGCTATACCTACAGTATTTACGTATTTCTGGGATGCCTCTGGGATGTCTCTCTTCTCCCCCAGCGACTGCTTCAAGTGTACGTATGTTTGTAAGGTGCGCGCAAGTTACCACAATCTTGAGTGTTTACCTGTCATCAGGATACACCTGGCTTCCATCTGCCAAAGGCATAGCCACTCTCATCTACATCCTCGGACGGATTTTCCAGTGAATACAGCTAGGTCAGGATGTCTCCCGCAAACAAATATGTTGCGCACGCCGAGTTCCACGTGTGCTTTCCAATTAGCACTTGCTGTTTTCAAGAGGTGGAACTATGAACTAGTCAAGTAAGTAACGACCCGCCGATGTCCTGCATTCTTCAGGCGCCATGATCATTAGGCACTGCCCTTCAGCTATTATGGTCAATCAATCCAACTCAATCCTACGTACTGACCAACCCCAACTGATTTAGCCCTAAATATTGGAGATGTCACTCAACGACCATGCACCAGTTGCAGGAGATGCATTGATCATGGCAATTCAAGGGTAGTGCCAAAGTAGCTTGGCGCCTTCAGGCGCTCAGCTAATCTGGCACTGCCCTTGAATTATCATGTCAGTCGCCTGCTCTTTATTTCCGGTTGCGAGATCAACAGAAAACAGGTCGGTTAACCCATTTAACCCCAAGGCCGCATTTCCCAAACTTTTAAGGTTCCACCTAACAACTATAATTATACTAGTTGCATGAGATGGATCGACCATGATAATTCAAGGGTAGTGCCAGATTTGCTTGGCGCCTGATGCCGACAGGCTAATCTGACACTACCACTGAATTATCATAGTCGATCCTTCACTATAAGGCGTCGGAGCAAAATGTTTTTAAGATAATGGAGGAACTGAATTCCTTTAGCCATCGGCTACTTATTCAGCCGCGATCCACTAAATGAAACGTGTTTCTTTTGACCGACTGGGCTCACCCAGAAAATACTACAGTCGGAGTGGATCTACTGGAAATCTGACGTTTGAGTTCGGCACTTAAACCGCCTAAAATGGGTTGAAAACAACACATTTCACGTCCTCTTTATGCAGTTAGTTAGTTATTTGGGTTTCAGAAGTAACCGCCGAGCAGGCGATTAAGGCCATCTCACGGCGGCCTCTTTATGCACACTACATATCACGTGAATTATGTCACGTGTGACCAACCTATACATTTTCTGAATCGAAAAGTTCGGAAAGAGTGCTGGCAATATATCAATGAAAGTACATCAGTGTATAAAATCGCGAGACAGGATGGGGTCTGCCAGCGTTGCAAGGGACAAAAGGTTAAAAGCCGTAAAAACATCCGTCACCGCAAATCACACTATGTATTGTACTGCAACATGCAAAGTTTCGCTAAAAGCGCCAGCTGAGGAGGGGGAAAAAAGATCGATAGTGACAGCTAAAGGGTAGTGCCTAATTAGCTTGGCGCCTCAAGGCGCCAAGCTAATCAGACAATACCCTTGACCGATCATGGTCGATATCACATGTGACTAGAACAGTGTATGATTATGGTTTTCGTCAGACGATGTAACAAAGCGAATCTTTTACCGCTAAGCTAATCAGGCACTATCTTTGAGCGATCACGGTCTATTATAGCATATAAGTGGAGTGTTCGTACACTATCATTTCTAGACAGACTTCTGCAACTGTTTGATACATAGTCACCGAGCGCGGAACGCGCGAGGTCGCTATGGATCAAACAGTTGCAGAAGTGTCAGCCGCGAGGTCTGTGTGGAAATGATAGTATACGAATACTCCACTTTTATGTTTTATAGAACCTTTCACAACCGCAGAATAGTAAGGTAGGTCGAAGCCATCTTTTGAACAGGAGCGATGCATTTATTTTCGTAAATAGTACACACTAATAACTCCAACTCAACAGTTGAATCAACAAATAAACTTCGTAACAAATGTCCTTTTTGCACTACAACAAAAATAGGATGCAATTTAACTTGCAACATATGAAACAACAAAGTGTAATACGAAACTATTTTGAACTCAGTGTCTATAAACTGAAATCTACATTACAATGCAAATGTGAAGTTGTTTCCCTTGTTACTAACATTCTTGCATTCTTGTGGTATTTCTCGCATTCTTGTGGTATTTCGGTATGTAACCCTCTTACGTACTCTGAGAGATCTAAACTTTTTATTTCAAAATAATGGGAAAATGACTATATTTAGGACTGTGCGTGGCCTTTCCACGTGTAGGAAGTAAGCTTTAACCATTCAAATGCTGAATGTGTGTTTTTTTTTGTTTGTGAACAATCACATACTCTAGTTGCAAACTGGCTACAGGTTCACCATGATATCCCAGACAGCTTAGCGCGGTAAGACTAGGAAATACGCTGTGGAGGTCTTTCCTATGTAAAAGTGGTCTTGAACCGTTATATATATATAAATTCTGAGAATGCTGTGCTCCAGGCTTGCATTGTGTCATCAGAACATCAGCTGCCCTTTTGTGACTGCATCGCTTATTAGATCTTTTGAGCCTTCCACTGAACACCTACTACATAAAGCAATAGGGACTATCCCCAGGCGCCCCGCCATCCGCTGGAGAATATCCAGTCCTCCCCCGAGGGGGGGAAGATAAAAAATATTCCCAAACAGATATTGGACTTGGGGTGGGTTGCATATGCTTGCTTAGCGCGCAAATTTCTTGCTTAGCGCTAAGTTCACAAGCTTAGCTGAAAATGTGCGTTGCATGAGCGTGCTTATCTGCTGGAGCGAGCTTAGTGGCGTGCTTAATTCTAAGGACGGTCCCCCCCGTGCGTAGCGGCGTGCTTAGCTGAGGAAGAGTTCTTAGCTGCCTTGTGGCACAAACAGCCTTCCATCTAGGATAGAGAAGGAGGAACACGAAATGTACGTGGGAACGCACGGACCCCCACCCAGCCTCGTCTCACGGACATCTGGGAATTATTGGTGAGGAGTCTGCATAACTGATTTCAACTGACCCTGCACACCGATGGGTATAACCCAACACCAGCCGTTGTCAGAGAAACATAGATCCTCATACTATGGGAGCCTACTACACGGTAGTCCTTAACTAATGTACATCTACATTAGACTTGAGACATACATCCTCATACTATGGAAGCCTACACGGTACTCCTTAACTAATGTACGTCTACATTAGACTGACAAGCAGGATTGCTTGCACGAAAAGTTTGCCATTCTTTCTCTCTTGACTTCTTGTTTTCCATCGCCGCCATTTTACCGGCGTTTTGTCTACTTCGTTTCCGTTCGGTCAGAAGAAGCGAAAACCGTGCGTTTTTATTGGCCGATTTCTACAATCCATGATGACGTAGGGGAGAACCCCACCATAAGCTATAAATAACCTATCCCCGCTCGCTAAGAACTCGTTCGGAGCTACGCACATCGCTAAGTCGCTCCATGCAACAGAAAACACTCGCACACTAAACAAGAGCTTTACTAAGCAAGAAAGACCTTAAGTCAGCGAGCTTAACACACTATATTTAAGCACGCTACATGCAACCCACTCCTGCTGAGTAGATTTAAAGTTTTTGCCGCCTACAACCGGTTTCGCCCCAAGAGGGTGGGGGGGGGGGGGGGGGGGGGGCTCTTCAGGTAGGCATACGGCGTAACCTGATTGCAAACACAACGCATGTACTAGAAGCCGCCTCCAGAATTTACTGGTAGCACCACTAGTACAACGTGAATTGCATCCCTAAAGCTTTATGAGGTGTTGCAGTGGAAGAAGACAGACTAATTTTGAAAAGGCAACACCTAGGCAATTTTGTGGTACAATTATTCTTTACTTTTAACAAAGGCGTCGCCCAAAGCCAAAAAATGCACTCAATCAGAGTAGCTCCAAGGGACGTAATTTTTCATTAAATTCTGAGAATGATGTGCTAATGCCATGGGATTCCAGGCTAGTAAGCTTGCATTGTGTCATCAGGACATCAGCTGCAATTTTGTGACTGCATCGCTTATTAGATCTTTTGAGCCTTCCACTGAACACCTACTACATAAAGCAATAGGGACTACCCCCCTACCCCCAGGCGCCCCGCCATCCGCTGGAGAATATCCAGTCCTCCCCCCGAGGGGGGAAGATAGAAAATATTCCCAAACAGATATTGAACCTGCTGAGTAGATTTTGCCGCCTACAACCGGTTTCGCCCCAAGGGGGGGGGGGGGGGGGGGGGGGGGCTCTTCAGGTAGGCATACGGCGTAACCTGAAATTGCAAACACAACGCTTGTACTATATATATATATATATATATATATATATATATATATATATATATATATATATATATATTTATATATATATACATACATATATATATATATATATATATATATACATACATATATAATTATATATATATATATACATACATATATAATTATATATATATACACATACATACATACATATATACATGTAGCAGGAGTTTAATATTATATATATATATATATATATATATATATATATATATATATATATATATATATATATATATATATATATATATATATATATATATATATATAATATTAACCTCCTGCGGCTAGCCAGGGTTAAGCAGGTAATTCAGCAATGCGAGCCATCTGGTTCAGCATGCGTTCTGTTTGTAAAGCTAGGCTAAACTGCAACGCAACAGCCCAGAAATTATTGCTTTTAAAACTCGGTGCTGCGGCTATGAAAAACAATACATTCGCATTAGATCAGTTCAGCGTATTGGAAAAATCATGATTTATAGAGTATTGTAAACGACGTGAGAACGAGACATTAACTCCCGGATACTTCTGGGAAAATGATACGTCGTGTTACAAATTACATAGTGCAATGACTTGGGGGGGGGAGTTACAAAATCTGCAATGATAAATTGTCTGGACCCGGTTGACATGCTGTAGTGTATGCCATGTAAAGAGCTTCTAACTGTACTATGATTGACAAAGTATTCGAGTAAACACGAGACCTCAAATCTACTAGAGCAATGAGAAGCTGCTACACCTCAGCCTTGATCAAATGGTAATGTGCCATTGTCCTTCTAGGAGAGAACTGCCGCAGTCAGAACTAGAACCGATCGCAATCTGGTCAAATAACCCAATAGCATGTAGGCCCTACAGTCATTTCTTACACACGACGGTCAGCAAATAAGGTCAGCAGCATAAATACCAGAATCTGTCCAGCTTCTCTGTGGTGATTGATGATGCCGTGTTATCAGCAAGCTCTTTCCATTCCAAGGAAGCGTCTGCATGAGGCAAAGATTCTCATGAGAATCTCTGCCGCTTGCTGACCTAATGACCGGTCCAAGTTTCCACTTCTCTTCACTTTGAATGAAGACAGCATCGGCCTTGGAACGAACCCATACCTGATAACATGTTATCAACAAAATAAGGGTTTCCTTATCAGAGTGGTCCTTTGATTGTGCCTGACGTATGTTGTCCACGCCATCGCTGGTCCTCACCGGGGGGTGTGTGTGTGGGGGGGGGGGGGGGGGTCTACCAGATGCTTGCCTCGCTAGACATCAAAGGTAAAGAGGGGTCTAATGACTTACACGGGACTAATTAGCCGTGGGGGCAGTCTGCAGACGCTTGCACACCTGCTGCCCCTTCACTTCCTCAGCGTACACCATCCATCTGCAGGAGGCACAGATCCTCGCGGGCATATGAGGATCTGTGCCTCTTGCTAGGCCAATTTAGAACTGTTCTCCAGCAGAGGAATCTATCAGCAGGCGTCCAGCCTACTGTGGTTCCGTACTGACCGACAGTCTCCACGCCCTCTTCTCCGCCCTTGTCCGAATACGCTTAATCACTGTAAATACAAATTTATGGACAAACAATGAGCTTTATATCGTGAAATAAATTCGTTGTATGGGGGATTCTAGTCTTGCTGAAGATAAATGTTGGCTGGATAATGAAAATGATGTCGGACGTACACACTTTAAAACGGCGGTTGAAAAAAAGGATTTGCATTGGTCGCATTACATCAAACGTCCAAGTACACTGTCAGTCTTGTTGGCCTAATATTTTATATAATAACGATGTCGAGTAGTCAAGGACACGAACCCTCACAGAACTCGATGATATCCTTACAAACACTGAAACACTGAAAAGTGAACACGCACAGCGTTTCAACGGAAGTATCTGTTTTCCGACCAGTGTCTCTGCATCAGGAAACACAGACACTCTGCATTTGACCTTTTACAGGGCGTTACAGTTTTACACGTTACCTGTATGATGTAACTTGTGTACATACACAATACTTCATCAGTGAACACAATTTCAGCCGCAAGAGGCATAGGTCCTCATGAGCCCCCGCAAGCTGCGGGGGCTCACGATGATCTATGCATCTTGTTGGATCACTAACATCACTCTGGTCTTCAGACGGAAGAGGCTATGAGTGTATCAGTCTACAAAAGACAACGAATCCATAAACTTGAGTAATTATCAAGTAATTATCATGGAAACAGCCGAGGCTCACATCCATCATTTCAGCTCAATTGATCTTTTAAACTACTTTTTCCATTACTCCGCATCGCATTGTACGCAATTACTTTTTTTTACGCAAATTTAATAAATAATACGAACACTATTATGCATGGAAATGTACAGTAAATTTACGATTTTTAAAAATCCTCATTTTTTTTTACATATTTTCCTTTACGTAAGATCCGTTTTCAGAGTTCAAACTGGTGCTGTCCAACCGGTTTCAAGCGCTACAGGAGCTAGTAAATGAAGAGGAGGCGGTCACCACAGAGCAGCAGTGGAAGGCAGTTAGAGAGGCGCTGAACTCAACCTGCAAAGACACTGTAGGGTTCAGGAAACACCACCACAAGGACTGGCTGTCGGCACAGACCTTGAAGAAGATAGAAGCGAGGAAGCAGAAGAAAGCAGCGGTCAACAACAGTCGCACGAGAGCAGCCAAAGTAAGGGCACAGGGGGAATACTCGGAAGCCAACCGCGAGGTGAAGAGGAGTATCAGGGCAGACAAGAGGGCCTACACAGACAGCCTGGCAGCAGAGGCAGAAAAGGCAGCAGGCAGCGGCAACATGAAACAGCTCTACGACATTACCAGAAGATTGTCGGGTAAGTATGGCCATACAGAAAGACCAGTAAAAGACAAAGAAGGCAAGCCTATTGCAGACAGAGCAGACCAACTCGACAGATGGGCCGAGTATTTTGAAGAGTTACTGAACAGACCTAGCCCACCCGACCCCCCCGACATCCAGCCGGCAGAGACCGACCTACCCATCAGCTGTGACAGACCCAGCCGGGAAGAGATCAGAAAAGCAGTGGCATTTTTGAAGAATGGCAAAGCAGCAGGGCCAGATGGCATCCCAGCGGAGTCTCTGAAAGCAGACCTAGAGACAACAGTTGAGATGCTGTACCCACTGTTTGGAAAGATCTGGGAAGAGGAGGTGATGCCAGCTGACTGGAAGGAGGGGTACCTAATCAAGCTTCCCAAGAAAGGCGACCTCAGCAAGTGTTCCAACTACAGAGGAATCACCTTGCTGTCAGTACCAGGAAAGGTCTTCAACAGGATCATCCTAGAGAGAATGAAGAGCTCCGTTGACCCCCAGCTGAGAGACCAGCAAGCAGGATTCAGGAAGAACCGATCATGTACAGACCAGATCGCCACTCTCCGCATCATCGTGGAACAGTCTCTGGAGTGGAGCTCCCCGCTGTACGTCAACTTTGTGGATTATGAGAAAGCATTTGACAGCGTGTACCGAGAGACTCTGTGGAAACTCCTACGACACTACGGTGTACCCACAAAGCTCGTCCGCCTGATCAAGAGCAGCTATGATGGCATGACATGTCGCGTGATCCACGAAGGGCAGTTCACCAGAGAGCTCCAGGTCAGAACTGGTGTCAGGCAGGGGTGTCTGCTGTCTCCGTTCCTCTTCCTACTGGCCATAGACTGGGTCATGAAGATGACCACAGAGCACAGACGAAGTGGAATACAGTGGACACTGTGGACACAGCTTGACGACCTCGATTTTGCAGACGACTTGGCATTACTGTCCCACACTCATCAACAAATGCAGGACAAGACCACGAGGCTTGCTGACATCTCGTCCCAAGTGGGCCTCACCATTCACAAACAGAAAACAAAGACAATGAGGCTGAACGCAACCAGGGAAGAACCTGTCTTGCTTGCTGGCACCCCGTTGGAGGAGGTGGAGTCCTTCACCTATCTCGGGAGCATCATAGACAAAAAAGGCGGCACTGATGCAGATGTCAGAGCACGAATCGGTAAAGCCAGAGCAGCCTTTCTCCAGTTGAAAAAAGTGTGGAGTTCCAGAGAGCTGCCACAACACACCAAAGTCCGGATTTTCAACTCCAATGTAAAAGCAGTTCTCCTATATGGAGCAGAGACATGGAGATTGACAAAAACCACAGTCAACAGAGTACAGACCTTCATGAACAGTTGCCTTAGAAGAATTTTGAAAATCCACTGGCCAGAGAAGATCAGCAACGTCAGACTCTGGGAGAGAACAGAGCAGATAACAGCAGAGAATGAAATTGGGCGAAGAAGATGGGGATGGATCGGTCACAGTCTGAGAAAGCCAGCTTCCAGTATCACTAGGCAGGCATTGTCATGGAACCCCCAGGGAAAGAGGAAAAGAGGTAGGCCGAGAAACTCCTGGCGTCGAGACCTCCAAGCAGACATCAAGAGACTGGGAACCACCTGGAGTAGAATCGAAGGAGAAGCACAGGACAGGAGTTGCTGGAGGTCTCTCGTTGACGGCCTATACCCGGGTAGGGGTGACAGGCGTAAGTAAGTAAGTAAGATCCGTTTTCAATGTTAAATGGGCCATGCAGACGTGCGAGTAATCAGAAGATCGTGCTCTGTCTGTCTCTGTCCGTGTGTCTGCCTGCCTGCCTGCCTGCCTGTCTGTCTGTCTCTCTGGTATGCATCCTATATTACACTTGTGCTGAATTGCATCCGAATGCCTGTGCGTGTGCGTGTGTGTGTGTGTGTGTGTGTGTGTGTGTGTGTGTGTGTGTGTGTGTGTGATACTTTTTTCTTTTATTTGTCTTGTTACCTTTCCAAGTGTTATATTTAAGATGTTACTAATGACAGGCGTGGAAAAAGGCGTGGTGCCTACTGTCTCTATCTATAAGAAATAAAGTTCCAGTTCACTTTAGTTCAGTGAAATTCAGTTCTCTCTCTCTCTCTCTCTCTCTCTCTCTCTCTCTCTCTCTCTCTCTCTCTCTCTCTCTCTCTCTCTCTCTCACACACACACACACACACACACACACACACACACACACACACACACACACACACACACACACACACACACACTAAGCCTTTGTTGGATTCCGGTTCCGATAATTCAGCACTTGACATATCTGCCGCGACACACACGCTGTACACGCTCCATACAGCCGCTATTGAAGTGGAAAACACTAGAAAAGTAGGAGGACCCTTTCCACTTTGCAATTGTGGTCTTCATCCCTGTTGACTTCTTCCGTATGAGGATATGCGTGGAGCCTGATCATTTTCCCAGTCCAGCAAAAGGCATAGATTCTCATGAGCCCATGCCGCTGGCAGGGGCTCATGAGAATCCATGCGTCTTGCAGATTTATACCTGATTGTTGGGCACTTCACTTTACACAGAGTGTCCATTTGCCAGAAACTGATTGTGCAATTATCGCAAGGGGCTTCCGACCAGATGGCACTGGGTCTCACGATAAAGTGTTTCGCAGGTCATTGACAACATGTCATAAAGCTAGCGGCGAAGAATCTCCACTGCGGCTGCACTTCATGACAGAGGTTTGTGTTAACCAATTTCATATGTAACACTGAAGTACAAATCTTCACGAATCCCGACATCTGCATGGGTCCATGATGATCTATGCATCTTGACTTCGCAAGTCGTTGACAAGCTGTCGTGTGAGCCGCGAGGAATCGCCATAACACAGATTACAACAAACCCATTCAGTCCTCGAGTCAAAGAAACATAGATCTTCGTGATTCCTTCAGTTCTACAGTCTCACAAGGATCGACCGTTCGCTGACAACGACCTGTCTTATTTACATCCATGCTCCTCAACAGCCTACATCTACACAGCATCTCAACAACCAACAGCTAACGCAAAAAGAAGCAAACATGCCATCCGCATATTATTGCCTACTTGACTTATTAACATCGTCACGGACATAATCTTCGTCATGACAGCGTCGTTTTAAAAGACGTTGAGGCTCCCCCCCCCCCCACCCCCCCCTCACCCCTCCCCCCCTCCCCCCCCCCCCCCCCGCCCCCAGTAGCAAAACGTCTTCGAGCCCACGACGGCCGCAGTGGGCCCGCGCATAGTCTGGAGGACGTTTCCTTCCTGGGCCAGGAGTCCATAATACCAAACAATTGTTATCTCAAACTTGCGACAAGATCGGCAATATGCTTCAGTGATCTCTGTCTTGCAATACAGGGCCATGATAGCGTCAAAAAGTGGATATAGTAAACGTTTGAAACGTCAACTTAAGGTAGCGTTGCTGTGACAGCCATTCTGAGAATAAACCCGACAATCTGTAAGACGCGTAAATGGTTCTTAAAAGAGCAGATGGTCTTTACGAAGTGTCAGTTCATGCATTGTGCGTAACACGAAGAGATACATGTAAACGGGTAGAACGCTCGCGGTCATTGCCTCTGTTTTATAAACCCTGCCATAAGTTGGGCTTTGCTGTGTTACCATATGATTCCACAAAAACAAACACTACTCTGACACAGCGCAATACACGAAATAAAGAAAAAATAATGGAGAAATTCAATGGTTTCACTTAGTAAAATTAAATGCCATTGAACACTACACGATATGAAATGGAGGTGCTATTTATTTTTTTCAAACGCTGATAACTATAAGTATAACCAGCAGAAACGAACCAGAGAACGTTGAAGACAGTGTGACAGTGCACAACATTTAGTAGACTGAAAACGGCCCATGGCAGGGCCAGCAAGAGACATAAATTGATGCCATTTGCAGAACAGGGTGACTAAAGAGATGTTCTGAAACATAAATCTGAAATTCAGCTTTCTTGGATTTAAAACAAAGCTGAATTTTCCTCCAGAACTGAATGCCGTCACCCATGCTGACATGGCACACTGGTTGTCTCCACTGATTCGCTGCGCTGATCAGCATAGCGAACAGCCGGCGACAACCAGCGTATGACAAATGTAGGCCAGAAGGTTGCTATTTGCTGACTACGCAATACTATTTGCTAGAATATCAGATGGTAAACTGGCATGTAAACCAACAAATTTGAACCTTCCAGATAACGGCATCCATCAGCCATTCCCACGATCCGCGAGAGGTACAGATCCCATCAGCCAATGCAGCCGCTGGGGAATCTATTCCTTTTGCTATTAGGGATCGGTCCTATTTATATCTGCTGCTAAACCAGTTAGATCCAGAGGGCAGTTGCATGGGTGAGCTTAGTCCTGCGCCAGCCACTAAGCAAGGTGCTACGCTATAGCGGAGCAGAATGCTTAGTGGCCGGCGCAGGACTAAGCTCACGCTGGCGTAACACGATCCCTAAGACTCTTCCATCTGAAACAGGAGGCTGGCTCGAGAGCGTTTTGCAAGCACATGTCGGTCCAATTTTGAGGGCTGTATTCCTCAACCTGCACAATTTGGCTTCCATGATGGGACGGTATCACGTAGTTTACGCTCCGTTACATAACAGCCGCGTGCGGTCACAGTTAATCACAAATCTGTTTACAGCGACCCCTGTCGATTTCATTAGCGCCTTTGATCAAAGCGTGATACATATGTTTATATCGTGGGTTACCTAACCAGCGCTCTCAAGCAATGAGGCAGAAGCTTCACTGTTCGGCAAACGACGGAGCATGGCAAATAAATTCAAAAAAGAAATAACGAAAAAGAAGAAAACGTGCCACCGTAGGAACGACTTTTCTAGTACAACTGTGTTAAGCATATTACCCGCAAACCGGACGACGTCAGACTTTGCACAGTTCCACACAATCGTGCGCACGCACAAGGGTGGGCGGAGGGGGGGGGGGAAGAGAGAGAGAGAGAGAGAGAGAGAGAGAGAGAGAGAACATTGCTTGTTGTGATCAGTATGTATTATTTCATTCCGTGAGGATTTTTCTTATAGGAATGAGCATCACAAGAACTTTCAGTCTGGCTGCTGAGATGCTACGCACTACTGACTCGGTACCGAGGTACCAACATCGCCTCCATGTCATCGCATCGCATCACTCTGCGCCTAAAATTCCTCCTGCACAATGTTACGCAAAAAGGCGTGACCTAACCTGTGTATCTGGCGGGTAATCGAGTGCAATCCTACTGGTGTCCAACACCTGGCTCCTGGAAGAGGTGCCTGCCTTCAGGTATCCACAAGCTCTGCCAAGTAGTGCTAGGGACCCCCTGGTCTATGCCGGTGTCCCTCAGCAGGTGTCTTGTTTACGGTACCGCCTGCTCCATTGATCTGCAACAGACCGTGCACAGATTACAGAAATCTGCAGCAGATGTGGGACATCCAACTTGCACACTATGCAATTTCAGTAATGCATCTTCTGTCTGAGAAGCAACTAAAAAAACCAATAGTAACTGCGATAAACTCCGTAAGCGGCTGCAGGGGCTCATGAGAATCTATCTCTCTTGCAGATGGACGACGCAATTTGTGAGACTAGATCAAAAAGGTGTTTGATGACCATTTTCAACTGACAGTTTTCATAACTCTTTAGTCTTTATTTAATTGTTTTTGTCTGGCAATGCCGCGTTTGGCGTTACAGCTTGTGCATCCATTTCAAAATTAAAACCCTACATGACCAGAAACGTTTTACCTTTAAGGGTGGGGTGAAAAGTGAAGGGAGGGGTGGAGGTTCTTAATAGTAATTTAAGTACAGATCCAGAAACACCTCAGTCAGTTTACACGTTGTATGGTTGTCGTTTTTCTTGCATAACTCGTACTAACAACTTCAACATTTGTTGGCAATCGCAAAAGTAAAGCACATTATACGTGCAGCTAGCTGTGAAAGTTATCCTGTGGTAAAAGACTGAATAATTATTGACATTTCAAAGTCAGATTGAAGCCACCCAACAGCTAGCCACGACAGTTTCCCCGTTTTATGACCCCTCAAATCACATTCGAGGTCATACTTGAAAAACAACCCCAACAGCTGTCGCGTTGCAACACTATAAAAATTTGAATATTCATGACTTCTTCATGTTCAGTTTCCTAAACATATTCCACTTCTTCCCGCGAATCTATTAACTCATTCTACCCCAGACACACCACAGCAGGATAAGGATCGACCATGATAGTTCAAAGGTGATGCCAGAATAGCTTGGCGCCTACGGGCGCCAAGCTATTCTGGCATCACCCTTGAACTATCATGGTCGATCTGTGTCCTGCGCTGCAATGCGGTCTTGAGAGGGCAGGGGCAAAATTTAAGGATTTTGGTGTTGGGGTAGAATGAGTTAAGCACAGACAGGTGCTAAGTTGGTAGCTTAGTACTAAAACGAAACCAACGCTACCGCCCCGCCCCGCCCCACTATTCAAATATTAGCTCTTTTTCCTATTCTCACCAACACCACCCCCACTCCAACCCCGACCACTATCTCTCTGTATGTGAGATATTTGAAATTGTTTAAGTATCCTTCTTCGCAGACACGCAAACACGCACGCAATCACGGACGAAAATTAAGGTTGTCAGAGCGCCCACTAGTGAAGAATGAAATACGATGTCTGCGCTGTTATTTCATAAGAAGCATTTCAGCCCTGGGTGCTATACAGGCCTATTTCAGTAAGCAAAGGTCTTCGGACCCACGATGGTCGCAGTGGGCCCGCGCACGGCCGTGCCCGAAGACGTTTTGCTACTGGGAAAAGTCAGGAAGGAAGGACCCTATGGGTGAAATCCATGGATGGCCCACGCACGGCCGTGCCCGAAGACGTATTGCTACTGGGAAAAGTCAGGAAGGAAGGACCCTATGGGTGAAATCCATGGATGGCCCACGCACGGCCGTGCCCGAAGACGTATTGCTACTGGGAAAAGTCAGGAAGGAAGGACCCTATGGGTGAAATCCACGGATGGCCCGCGCACGGCCGTGCCCGAAGACGTTTTGCTACAGGGAAAAGTCAGGAAGGAAGGACCCTATGGGTGAAATCCATGGATGGCCCGCGCACGGCCGTGCCCGAAGACGTTTTGCTACTGGGGAAAGTCTGGAAGGAAGGACCCTATGGGTGAAATCCACGGATGGTGCCCTGGGAGCAAAAGGTCCTCGCGTCACTCACCCTAAGCTGATCCACGAACATTGGGTCAATTTAGGCTGGCATCAGCCAGGTGACCTTTCGCTTACCGGAATAATCTGAAGAAGAATAATCAAAACGAATTGTTGTCTTGTTTTTTGTTGTTTTGTGGGGTTTTTGTTTGTTTTGGTTGTTTCTTTTTTAAAGTTAATTTAAGCGTAAGATGATTTCTTTAATCACTTCACTGCCGAGAAAAAATGATTTCGATCCAACCGCCGCAAGAGACATAAATCTTCATGAGCCCCCGCGACTGCGGGGGATCATGAAGATGTATGCCTCTTGTTGAGACCAAGCTGTATCCATGTTTCTTGTACGGTTTTGGCTTTTGGTCGTTGAAGAATTGAACAAATATTTCAGAATCAAAAATGTACGTACAGTTGCAGGGAAGGGGTTAATTCACTGTTCTTGCTCACAAACGATAACTGTAATGCAGCGATTAAGAAAATTAAGCACCGTGGAACTTGTATCTTTTAACACCGAACACTTTTTTAATTTAAAAATATGTTGTCACTTATCGATATCTTTTGATTTACAAACTGTCTTGCCTCTATGTATCCGTTATCAATTTGACATTTAATAAAAGTCCGTAATTTTAGTCTATCTGCAATGGAAATATTAAAGTAAAAGATGGTAAATTAATCTAAACAGAAGCGCGCCAGTTACCATCGAACAAAAACTTCAAAAACAGTAACTTTTCCACAATCTCGAAGGGCATGAGTGATTCCTCGCATTATACGATACCGGGTGTACAATATCTACCCACCTGACATTTAAGAAGTATACCCTTGAATGAATAAGCTGTGGTGTGAAAAAAGGTTCCAGTGACAGCGTCTTAGATCTGCATGAGGCATAGACTCTCATGGGACCCTATAACCGCTGGGATTATGAGAACCTATACCTCTTATCTGAAAAGAGGAAAAGAACTGCCTAATACAGACCCTTAGACAGGCCCAGTGTCGTCAGAAGGGCTGGGGTGGGGTAGTCTACTAGGTGTACAAAAAAACTCGGCGGGCAGGCACGCGCCAACCGCCACGCGCCCCTTACCCACGCGCCTAGATCGCGTGTCAACGTCCCCAAGTCACACTGCCCCCCCACCCCCACCCCTCCCAATACTTCACCACCACCACCACCGCACTACTTCAATATCGCCCTACGCTGGTTGTCTCCCTCGATATTCTACCGCTCATAGCTGTAGCGAATGCAGGGCAACAATCGGGGTGCTGTCGTCCCCCTTGTCTACCCTGTACAGACTGAGACGAGACGAATGGACAGGTGGTGGGCTGTATCTATTTGAACGCTTTTATTTAAACATTCAGCAACTGATACGAGATCTTCATATCTAGTTGATCAGTACACACTATGCATGAATGAGAAGTTCAAAATCAGTCTGCGTCTTTGCCTGTTTCCTGGTTCGCTTACTTTCAAAATTATTTTCTACATACCGAGAGATTTAAATGACTTTGTTCATGAGCGCAACATACATAGCTCATAGTTTTTAATTTAACGGTAAGCCCATGTTTCTAGTCAGGGGACGTAGCATTTGCGTGTTCGCATGTGAGGGGCAAGATGCGGTAGTGAGGGGGGTGGCTGCGGGGGGTACACTGACAGGTAAAATGGAGAGCGGTCTCACACCTGCCTCTCGACTACGACACGCGGCCGGCAGCTGGCATTCGGAGGGAGTGTAGACACAAGTGACAATTGTGATGTTATGGAAGTCAGCCTACATCAGATTTTGAAACTGAGGGTACAGGTTGTGTTGGTCCCGACAGCTGCCGCCTACATACCACTAGCTTCTTAAAGACTTGGGTCAGTTGTACGAGTAACATTTAGCCCCAACGCCCTACAGCAAGAGATAGATTGACCATGTTAATTCAAGGGTAGTGCCAGATTGGCTTGGCACCTTCACTACATTTGAATTATCATGGTCAATCTATCTCATGCAACTGGTACACAGAGTAACACCTCCAAAATTGGGGACATGTGGCCATGGGGCTGAATGGGTTAATCATATGCAAGTACAGGATTTAAGCTCATTCATGCAGCTGTCCCCTGACTCCTAGCAACCACGCCATACCGGAAAATTTCGAACTTCTTATTATAATATGTATATCATCTTTGTGCCGGAAAACAATCTAAATTCTGTAACCTACCACATCATTCTCCGTAGTGTTCTGAGAAAGAAAATATAAACTGTTGTTTCGATAAAGCCAGTATTGTCATATTGAATATCAACAACAATAAGTAATTTTAATCAATCAAATCAGTATTTTCATGTCGCCGCTAAATTGTTGATATTCCTTTCTCAAAAATGTAAGACAAAAAAATCAATCGACATATCAAACCATACTCATCAAACGAGTTATAAGGGTGCCACAAAGCAGTTATGAGTCGCTACTGAGTCGCTTTCGAATCCGGTATGTTTTCCCAAAACAAACAAATCTTTCATTTTCACACAAATTGACAATAAACTGCACCACCACACCACCCACTCACTCCCCACCTCAACTTGACCAGTGCAACCGAACGACTGTTTTCAATACACTGAGCCATAAATAAGGTCGACATTTCACCATTTTCAGGTTGTCCTCAGAAGGGATGGATGATGGGTTGAAGCTATATACGTGTATATGTGTATATTTTGTTAGTTTTCGCTATATAGTAAACGTACTTTTAGTTCATTAATATTTTCTTATCGTAGATTTAGTCTGTCGTGATAATACTCGTTT
Organism: Semisulcospira habei; assembly: GCA_036245525.1. Classification (NCBI taxonomy): domain Eukaryota; kingdom Metazoa; phylum Mollusca; class Gastropoda; family Semisulcospiridae; genus Semisulcospira; species Semisulcospira habei. The sequence goes on along the minus strand of BTPG01000005.1, from coordinate 147,200,077 downwards.
GTGCACATGTGCTTGTTTTCATGTCACGAAGCTAAAGACACATTTTCAATCCGGATGGACAAGTAGCAAGTATTTTGAATTTGAAGACAACATTGCAGTTCATTCGACGTGATGTATCATGATAGTTGATGATGGTTCCAGAATAGCTTTGAGCCTAGAGGCGCCAAGCTATTCTGGAGCTATCTTGAAAACTTTCATCTCCGTTCGTGTCAAGGCTGAATGATTTAATGTCATCAGTTTGTTTGTTTTTCAGTGGTGTCGGCGCGTGCGTCCCTGGCAATATGACCCGACCAGATCAACCCTTGAGATCTTGACAGATGTTCAACGGAATCTGTAATTTAAATAGCTGATAACGCTGGCGGAATTACAGTCATATTATAAAGGATGACCGTGAATAATTTAATGCGCGACTCTTTCAAACTCACCGCCAAATGAAAGACATTTTACATTCATCTCGTAATAAATAAATTGTTGATGGAGTGGGTCGATCGAGATAACTCAAGAACAGTTCAAGTTTGGCATGAGATGGCTTTGAAGCTAATCGGGCACTACCTTGAAACTGTCAAGACAGAGCAATCTTCTGCAGTCCCTATTCTATTCGTGCTGTATATTCTATTCGTGCTGTAAGTGAAAGGGATAGATCCATAAGTCGGATATGGTTGTGCGCCCTCCAAAGTTACACAACAAGCTGAGTGTCACAATTTACGACCCGGACATGACACATTTGGATACCGACGCCTTGCCCACCATATCCCCCGACCCAAGACCCCCTCCTAGTCGCAGCCTATTTTATATTGATCTCTCGCAAATGGGATGTTTTTACAGACATACTGAGAAGCAAAACAAATGCGATATTTTTGGAATCATCAGAAACACTTTAGTCGCATTTCTTTTGCTCCTCATTATATTTATGGGACCAGCAAAATGCATTTCATCGGGGATTGCGGAATTTTCTCATTCAGATTCAAGCCCATCAAGCCTATCATTTGTTGTAATCCTATCATATCGTACACTGATTTTAAAGGCAAATTGAAAGATGCAGCTGTCGGAGGTCCATGGGTATGTTTTCAGTGAGTTTGCATGTGAACTATATGATAGCCTATGCAGATTACTTGGAAAACATTGAAGTTCAAGCTAAAATACAACAATAAAGTAGGATGATGTCAATGTGATCAACAAACAAACAAATGTAAGCTGAATTATAATGCATTCTGGTTGGGCGAAATGGCGGGCAATATGGTTCGTAACTTAGCATTATATTCCAAACTCTCACGCTGTCAAATACAGTACTGATCGTTTGACCGTTTACGCGTTTTCAAATCACACTCGAATAATGTGCAGCGGCAAAAAAAAAAAAAAAAAAGGTTTAGTCGGGGCACACTTCAAGAGTCAAATTCATTATTCAGTTCAGTGGAGGTGAGCAGCAACCCACCATGAGTATACGTAACGTCGTTGTAGAGTTCACATTCAAAATCATCCAGACATACATTTCGACGCTGTCGTGGAAATCTGGCGCAGGTCTTTGATCATTAGTGAAGTTATGTTTACACCAAATGACAGCAAAGTAAAGGCAGATAACCAGCTTGTACCAGAAGCATGGACAACGCTCTGAACATCTCCAAGAGGCATAGATCCTCATGAGCCCTCTGGGCTCATGAGGATCTATGCCTCTTGGAGATGTTCGGAGTGTTTCTATGTTTCTGGTACACATTGGTTATCCGCCGTGATTTCGCTCTCGTTCGTTGTTGGGAGTCGTTCGTCGCAAACTCCATTTGGCACACTTCAACAGTTCAAGACAAAGATGGACCATGATAGTTCATGCCGCCAAGATGCGCCAAGCTATTCTGTCACCACCCCTAAACTAGCATGGTCGATTTTTTCGCTAACTGGTTTACAGAAGACAACTCCCAGACGTGGAAATGTCGACACAACGGCGCAGCGTGTTATCCCATCACATCCTGAGGCCGATTTTCTTAAAATGTGCTTATTGTCCTATGAAGGCTACATTACAGATTACAAGATAGATCAACCAGTTTAGTTCAAGGGTTGTGCCAGAATAGCTTGCTGCCCTTGAACTATCATAATCAAATTTATTTCAAGCAATAGGGTATCGGGATGGAACTTAATACAATTTCCCCGTGTTAAAACCAGTTTCCCTTCCCAGACCGGCCACCATGCAAAATGACACAGCTTTGGACAACGCGTAAGCGCCCTGCTGAGGTGTCTTTTTACAGACACCAAATATCTGCCACATAAACGGCCAGCTGTGACAAGGGCACGGGCGTTACCTGGGCCAGTTCGCAGCCAGTAAAACAGGGATGCCGTGCTCTTACTCTCACATCAATAGTACAGGCTTGGCTTTTAACCCTCCACTGATAGTCGCAAAGCTCTAGTAAAATAAGAACAGACGTTTAGTTCCGGTCAGCTAAATAAATCTCCTGTAAGCCCTTCTACAGCTAAGATTAAACTCCTCGCGTTTCACCGTCGCATGCTAAGAAAAACCTATTGGTCCCTGGAGACGGATCGACCGTAACAGCTTAAAATTTATACCCCATAAGCCAAATTTTAATGTCGGCAAAAAAAAGTATTTAAATAACAAATAAATCGACGCTGAAAGCTCAAGGCTAGTGCTTAATTGGCTTGGAGCCTCTCAAGGCACCGAGCTAATCAGGCACTTCCCTCGAGCTGTAACGGTAGATCCATCTCCCGCTGCTGGTGCTATAAATGAAGGAGCAATGGATGAACTTCTGGTGCTGTGGCACACGGCAGACGTCCTTAAGTCGCAATGCATAGGGTGGTCGCGTGTGTTTGAACTAGAACCGACCTGAATAAAATAATACACTAGGAGTTTTATTCGATGATAAATGGATTGGGGACAAGAACTCGAGGTTCACCTGGGTCTTTGTATGACATTCGGAGTACTCCGACTTTACAGTGTGGACGGCCTCGGTCGGGTTTTCCGGCCCGTGATCTTTTCACTACCAGCGCCAGTTTATTGACAGATTGACCGCGACAGCTTAAGGGCTGTGCTAAATTTGCATGGTGACTCAAGAATCTTCCATTGGTGTCACGGGGTGGTACTGGTATATGTGGACAAGTGACGTTGGGTGTCCAAGTCGCACCCGGGGTGGATAAACTATGTTTGTTGGATCATGTGAGAAACATCCGTTACTTCCCAAAGACGCTCTTCTGCTTGTGTCGGCACACCCAAACGTGCTTCGCGCCTCCAGCGCCCGGCCTCCGCGCGCGCCACCCGGCCCTGTTTGTCTGCCATACCTACCTGATCGCACGTGCCCGGTTACCGGGGTGTCATTGTGCGGCACGGCAACCTGTCGACCCCCTCTGTCTGCGAGTCATCAGCCCAGTTAGCACAAATCATCGGGCCGGCGTCAGGCGTCCGGGCCCGACGCGGGCCCGAGGACTCTTCACTCACTAAGATAACAGCTTCGGCTAAAATGTCTGGCCACCAGAGGGCAGATTCAGTGTCAGAAGCTTGTGCGGTTGCAAGGGCTCATAAGGAGCTATGCCTTTTGCACAGGACTGTTACATCGTGCGGCCACCGCACCAGTAACATACATTGACAGTCGCAGGACAAAACCCCTATGATAACAGATGTAAGTAAATAGGGGACAAAGCATGGCGTCTACTGGTGTCCTACATCTGCTGGGCTCATGAAAATCTATGCGTTTTGAACGGCGGGAGCCGAGTGACGAGGGCGGTTCAGGGTGACTGGTCCTAGACAGTACGGCCATTCAGGCAGGATTGTATTATTGTGGGAGAGCTGAAAGCCTTTACGAGGTCTAACTCTTGCTCCAGCTGACGCCAGCCCCTAAATCTAAGTTTACCCTTTTGTGTGTGATTCGTGCGTGCCCACCTTTTTACTTTACATCCACCCTGATGTGTCGGACGAATAAATGGGCCATCTGGGCCTCTATTTCTCCAAGTCTCTAAGTACAACAGACTCTAAAGAAACCCCTTCAATCTGCAAGACGAATAGTGTCCGACCTACCGGCTATGCCTCTATTTTGCTGAGGGATCGGTTCACTTTTACACGTACTTTGAACCTGAAAAATATATCTCTGCTCCTCCGGATGAGTCAGAAAATGATGGCTCAGGCCAGTGAAAGCATAGGTAACCGGTACAGATAGGTGTGTGCCGGTCCCCCCCCCCCCCTTCCCCCAATTATACACCGAGTCCACAGCTGTGCACTGGAGACATGGGGTGCGATCGTAACTTCAAATTTTTATAACTTCCTCCATCTGATGGCCTGGCCTCAGTTGCATGAGTGAGCTTAGTCCTGCGCAAGCCACTAAGCGATGTGCTAGCGAAGCACCTTGCTTCAGAAAGGCTTCAGGCTGTAAGCTCAATCGAACACACAACTAGAAACAACGGCCCATGAAAAAGAAAATCATGAGCCCTTGCAGTTTGCTTAAGGGCACCGATGCTTCTTGTTTAGCTATGGACAAAACGAAAATGTATATCGTACCCGGGGTAAGCAGGTACAGGCACTAAGAAGTCTCAGCGATGTGATACTTGACCGTCTGTTACAAGGTGAAAGAGTCAAATGCATTATCGTATAAAGTGCCTCCTGTCGCGCCGGGGAACACTTAGTGTGATAACGTTTACGTCAGCCAGCACTAACTTATTCTCTCTAAAATAGTAAAAACATAGGCAACACATCAGCACATTGCGTCCGATGTCAGCTATAACACACTTGCCATGGTCACATTTTAATGATGAGATCAATCAAATTGTTTTTCATCCAGTAACAAAAACTACACGAGGCAGTATCGACCTATCCCGATCTACGTCATCACTTTGTGCGTTGCCGCCCCTGGAGGGCAAGCTGGCGGGTGATGCAATTTCCACCACTCTAGCAAGGTTGAAAGCGTGTCACGTAAGCCTATTTATTCGCATTTTTCTCACCATGACGAACGATTGCTGTGTCAAGCATTGTTCGAAACGAAGTACTAGGGATCTTGGGATCTCTTACCGGCCATAGAATTCCGACAGTTATATTCAATAAGGGCTCCAAAATACGCGAGTTGACAGCCAAGAGGAGAAGGCTTTGGATCGCCCAAATCAATCGAAAGAAGATCACGAACAAAACAGTGAAACCATGGACCCGTGTGTGTTCACGCCACTTTGTGACAGGTAAGCATTTTCAAAAATTGTTCAATGGTTCACATGCATTTTGTTATTGGTGTTCCTAGGCCATTGCGAAGTTGCAGCTGCCCACTTTCACTGACAACCTGGCAGTAGTGAAATCTGCCTTTTTTTTTTTAGCAGATTGGAGTGTTGGAGGGCATTTAGATGGCTTTGTTCTGTTCTCACATTTCATAGAATGTGAGATTAGGCTTCTTGATGCAAAGACTGAGACTATATTTATTTGTTTTTTTTCCAACTTCATGTGTACTTGAAGAAAAAAAACATAAACACAAAACACCTGTGGAGGGATCACCTGTATGATACCCTTCTTCCAGAATCACAGGAAAGACTGGAGTGCTGGTTTTGTTTATCATGCAAGTCAATATTGTAGTGTAGTTAGTGTAGTGTAGCTTTGAAGGCTTTTCTTGTGTAGTAGCTGGTGCGATGAACCAAATATTCTGAAATGTCGTCTTGAGCAACCGGAGGTAGAAGTCCGACATCGTCACTCCACTGACAGTTTTCGTAGGGATCTAACCCGCCAACTGCTCGCAATTTCATCTCATAACGGTTTCTAGATACTGAATCTAGAGTATCTATATACTTTTCAGACGGTTTAACTCCAGGTTTGGACATTGTTTTTGCTACAGCCCCCACTCTGTTGAACATTCGTGTAGAGTCTCCACACCGCTTTGCCCTCCAGCGTACTACGTCATCAGAAATGGGGTCGCGGAAAAGTACACAATCGGGAAACGTCCATTCACGGCAGCCAAACAAACAACGAAATAAACGCTTCAGAAGTCAGGCATCGAACAAAGTAAAACGGGTGCATGTGTCCGGGTTTATGATTATGGACGTTTTAACTCATTCAAGGCGCCCTGCGTCAATAGCTGCGAAAGTGTCTTAAAGCTTTGCCACCGGCAATGCTATACGACACTTTCGCAGCTATTGACGCAGGGCTCCTTTAAATGAGTTAAGTTGTAGACAGTAACATCAGACCAGCGATAAAGAGATTCCTCGGCACCAAATTCATTGTCTCGTGCACTCAGTGTACTTGCAAATTAGCCAAGAAGTGATTGGTTTTCGTTGGTCACGTGATAAAGTCGTCAATGCCAAGGCCAACGCGGCATGCATAATGTATGTTTAGCTTTTGTCCTGACTCCTGGCCCCTGTGTGATAAAGAGATGACGGGAGAATGCAGGTGGTAAAAGGGTATTAACGTATACATTTTTCATCCGGCCTGGCCAATTTCCAAGATGTTCTCTCATTCACTTTTCATGGCAGAATTAAATTGTCACCACAACCACCACAAAACCTCGCCTGAGCAAGTCATTACATTAATAGAGGAAACAAGCAGACGAAAAGGCAATAACACTGCATTTCTTTCCAACCAGAGTGATTTCGTTTGTAATGCAAGATGGACTGATAATGTCGGCCTTTTCCAACCCACTGGCTGTCCGAAGCGCTTTTTGTCAAGGTGATTCCTGCTGGAATCACCTCGACATAAAGCGCTATGGACAGCCAAAGGATTTACTGTCCTGTGTCAGAAACCAGATGTTTGTCGTCTTTTTGATCAATATAAAGGGCCTACTTAACTAGTCTAGTCTTGGAAGAATGTGTGGTCATTCGGGATATCCTCAAAATGAGAAATATTAAAAGTACATAGATCTGTGCACGTTAAACTGTAAAATAGAAACAATTCTAAATCAAAGTAACATGCTTTAGTTAGATTGATTGCAGGCAACTTAATCTCATATCCAATAATTCATTTCCATCCACCGCACACACCACCACCCCCACCCCACCCCCCACCCCCACCCCACCCACCCCCCCCCCCAAAAAAAAAAAAAAAAAAAAAAAAAAAAAAAAAAAAAAACACCCATCGAATTAAAAAGTACAGCTTTTCTTGTTATCATTACCGTGCATCCACCCGCTGGATAAACACCAGCTTTTTGTTAACACGTCTATAAATCTGAACTTCAGGCCCCGTCAATATTCAGTACTCTCCCAGTGCCTCCTTCAATAGGCCTACACAACTAAATTGAAGCGTTTGAATTTCATCGCCACAAATCCGAATCATTTCGCCGTGAGAGGTGGAACGCAGTGCGAATCATAATTTTGGGCTCGTGAAAAGTTCTATAGGTGACCCCTGCCCTTTCCGTCCGACAAAACTTTCCATAGCTCGTCAAAGAACACACGCAGGATTGTGAATTCAGATTGAAAGATATCGCACGAAATGTGTGTGTGTGTGTGTGTGTGTGTGTGTGTGTGTGTGTGTGTGTGTGTGTGTGTGTGTGTGTGTGTGTGTGTGTGTGTGTGTGTGTGTGTGTGTGTGTGTGTGTGTGTGCGTGCGTGTGCGTGCGTGCGTGCGTGCGTGCGCGCGCGCGGGCGGGCGGGAGGGCGTGCGCGGAGGGGTGGAGTATGGGTATGAAAATAGGACCTATGAATAGACTCTGAGTGGCCTAAACTACTGCTCATTATCCGATGTACCCATAGCCATCGCACACTTCAACCCGACGTTCTCCATCAGAGGTACTGAAACATGCTAATTATTACAAGAAGGAGATTTTATCCTGCAAGGGTCACGCATTCTGATCAGGAACATGCAGCTGCGGAAACTGACGAGTGTCTCTTCCTCTTGCAGATGGTAGACACTGTCTGCGGGACCTAATGAACCCTCTTTTTCTTTCTTTCTTTTTTTTTTTTTTTTTTTTTTTGTCGGTGCTCTTTATGAAGGAGCATAATAGATTCATACACTTTGGGGCCGAGTGCAAAGTCCAGAGCGAGGCACGTGCGGGCGACAGCCGGCGCGTGGCGCTGGTACGATAACTATTCCAATCCACTCGCCCTATTTTAATTTGGCGGCGAGGTTATCTGTCATAAGACCCTTCCATCTGCAAGACGCACAGAGTTCCATGAACAACTAAAGCTTCAGGAGCTCATAAGAACCGTGGCTCTGTTGCATGAGTGATCTTAGTCCTGTGCAGGCTACTAAGCAAGGTGCTCCGCTGTGGCGGAGCACTTGCTTAGTACCCTGCGCAGGACTAAACTCACTCATACAGCTCAGCCATGTCTCTTGCTCGCCTAGATAATTATATTGTTCAACAAATGTCATCGGGGTTTGCCAGTGTGTAATCTGTCCCTCGAAGAAATGAAATCACAAGGGGTGTTCCTGAGTGAAATAAGCCTAAGAGTAAAAGTTTCTCCACTGCGTAAAAAAAAAAAAAAAAAAAAAAAACAACAACAGACTTTGAAAAATTATTTTGTTAGCAGAAAATTCTATCAGGGAGTCGATTCTCTGTCGGTGTTCAAGAGCGTCTGTTACCTTGGGAGACTAGAGGGGATCGTTTTAGGCTTTTGACTGATACGGGGTGGTTCGTTTCGAGCGATAATATATAGTAGGGTTTGGAACTCCCGAGTGATAATCTAGGCTAAAGCCATGGATGGGGTGGGGATATGGTGGGGGAGGGGGAGCTGCAGGTGACTTTACACAACGATGTCCCCATCACCTATAGACGCGTGCCTGGGCGTCCATATGCCTACCCCCAATTTCACCCAGCCCCCCCCCCCCCCTCCCAACGTTCCAACTTAGTGTGTGGTGTCACCTGCCTGCCTTGCAAACGGTACCGGGGGGCACTGGGACGCCACTCCCCAAGTTCAATAGGCTGTGTCTACAGCCATACGTAATTACCACCGATGCCACCCTCACACCAAAACAGTTGAGCCCTATTTTGGTGAGCAAGAGGCGTAGAAGTTCTTATTAGGCCTTGCGTCTGCAGGGCATCATGTGAATCAGTGCCTCTTGGAGATGGAGCGGAAAACTGGTCATGAAAATTTATATAGCAAGGAAGTTAGAGCTGTGTGTTTAGCACAACTGCCGAAAGGCAACTTGTCTTAACTGTTTGCAGTCCTGTTGACCGAAAACCATTGAAAACAAATGACTTTTGCGTGTGTATTCTTTATTTAAAAAAATACGTCAGTCTGCCTATAAAGGGTCATCTTGACTTTTGATTTTACAAATTGAAGAAAAATGGACTCGAATCTCGAGATGTCTGAGGACGGGTGATCGAAACCGCAAGGTCGGCTAAAACAATAGTATTCTCAGCGACAGTTCTTAAAATTGTAGGCTCTGTAAGCATGTGAATAAATAAAAAGCATCCCAAATATAGGACACAAAGAAAATCCGCGAATCTGACAGATTTGAAATTGACACCTTTACTGTCGATAAAAACTGAAACCACCCAGCTGCAAGAGGTATAGATAGATACTCATGAGCCCCCGTCCCTGCGGGGGTTCATGAGGATCTATGCCGCTTGCTGAAACCATTTTGTACCCATTGTGTTTTTCTGACGGTTGCGGTTTACAAAACGCGTTGCAATCTGCTTCCACTGGCAGTGAAGGGGTTGAGAAAGTCGCGAAACCTGTCAATTACCAAACATCTTGAGCGAGACAGCAGAGCTGGGGATGGTAACCAAATGTCAACAGAAATTGTGTTTGCCTCATCAGTCGAAGGCAAACCCCAAAGCCTTCCTAATGCGGACGTAAATGTATCTCACCTTGGTCAATAGGAGACAACATTCCGTATCAATCATGGCAAGGGCTCGTGAGAATCGATGCCTCTTCCATACAGGAGGGGATGGCTTGGTAGGAGCCGTGGGGGGGGGGGGGGGGGGGCTGTTTCGCTGTTTGGTGAGATGTCCGGCCACTGTCCTCGCTTGTTATCAATTCAACAAAGTCGTAGACTCGATCACCGCAGACATCCTCCATCTACGAATACAAGAAAACATGTTAGCAAGAGGCAAATTCTCACTAGCCCCTGCTGCTGCATGGAGCTCATTTTGAACTAAAGTGTAAGGACTGTTTGGGTACTGGCAGCAGCTCCTTGGGAGCCAAGATGACAGTTTCCCGAGCATTTGCTTTTCATTTAATGTTTAACTTTCTGGCTATCAGTTTATTTCTTGTCAACACCATTCCAATAAAATTAACACTCTAGTGGTGGGGATATTTCTTGCGAATATGATTGTGAATTCACGATAAAACAAAAAAAAATTACAAGCCAAATGAGTTTGATTCAAGGTTGACGAAGTGTCTGCTTTCTGACCCCTCCGTCCATCTGAGAGACGCATCGAACTGCGGTATCTCATAATGATCTATGCTTCACGCGAAGGGTGGCGTTCGTTGCAGGAGTGCGACTAGCTGACAACATTTTGATGACATCTTTGAGAACAAGCATGCCAACTTGACACTGTTTTAAGCGCACAACAGTGTCCAATATTGTAGGGGAAAATCGGTCATTCCCATACAATTTTTGGGCGCGTTTGGGAGAAATTGCAAAGAGCTGAATAACCTATTATTTTGACCATTAAGAATCGTGTGAAGCTAAGACGAGTTCGTTGGGTTTTTTTGGTGACACAATCTGAAATCAAGCATCAAGCACTGAGAGAGAGAGAGAGAGAGAGAGAGAGAGAGAGAGAGAGAGAGAGAGAGAGAGAGAGAGAGAGAGAGAGAGACGTATATTTTTCAAAATCAAGAATTAGGCAGTACAATCTGTCAATAATAATAATAATAATAATAATAATAATAATAATAATAATAATAATACATGCAATAACAATTAAACAAAAATAATAATAGTGTAACAGAATAATACAAAAAAATACAAAAATAATAACATTAACAATAAAATGCAAATTGCATAAAATTCGATCAAAGATTTAAAGTCCGTTTTATGCTTATAAAACAAATAATTATTCCTTTTGTTTGTTGTTGTTGTTGTTGTTTTATGGGTTGTTGGGTTTTTTTATACCTTAAATTGTTCTTTTGATACGATAGATTTGAGTTTATGGTTTGGGGTTAACTTCAGAGAGAGAGAGAGAGAGAGACGGGACTACGGCGAAAGGGAGGTAACCGCTGCTTACGGACCACTGGGCACTAAACGCTGCTCTGGAGTCTCAAGCTCACACAGGTATAGATAATGTAACGAAGATTTTTTTAAACCGTGATTATTATGCATGACAAAACTCAGAACACCATGAGTTTTAATAAGCATTAATCAAATATTTTATTTTTCTGACGCAACATTTTACAATTTCAACACAAACAAGTTAGCAGCTCTGAGGCATCATCATTTTCATAGATATAGAGAAATAATATATTCAATTTTACTTATGATCAACCTCTATGCCGAGGTATGTGTAGGAAGGAGTTTAAAATGCAATAATTATTATATTTTCTGTCGTGGGTCTCTGTGTGTGTGTGTGTGTGTGTGTGTGTGTGTGTGTGTGTGTGTGTGTGTATGTGTGTGCATGTGTATGTTTGACTGAGTGCGCGCATGAGTATATGTGTTTGTGTATATGTGTGCATGGAGTCATATGTGTGTGGTATACATGTATATATAATATAGTTTCATTTGTCGTTAGGCTTGAATCTGTATTTCTTTAAATTTTCCTGTTTTGTCATGCATATATTTTTTAATATTTGTTTTGGCATGCATATATTTTTTAATATTTGTTATGGCATGTGCGTTGTATGACTGTGAACTGTATTTTTTTTTTCAATGGAAATTGCACCTCACTATTCACTGTTGCCCTCGGGGAGAGGGGGGGGGGGGCGGTCGTGTGAGTGTGTGTATGCGTGGTGTGTACTGTGTGTGCGTTGGTGTGTGTGTTTGCGTGTGTTGCAGTATGTGCGTGTGTGTCTGTGTGTATGTGTGTGGTGTAGAATGTGTGTGTGTGATGTAGAGAGTGTTTGTGCCTGTGTGCTTTTATTTACTTTCGTGTGAAACTGTTGTTTTGTTTGTGATAGTGTTCAATGGTAGTTCTTAGCTTAATGGTAGTAACGGCAAGTTTGAAAATTGGTCCTGTTATCAAATACTTTTACCGTTATAAAATAAAGGTTCTCTCTCTCTCTCTCTCTCTCTCTCTCTCTCTCTCTCTCTCTCTCTCTCTCTCTCTCTCTCTCTCTCTCTCTCTCTCTCGTAAGATGCAATATCGATACTCTTCAGAAGAAGGACCGTGACTTTGTTTTGGATTTCACTCTACTGTCCTGACTGATCATGCATTATTACAAATCCATAATATGATTAAACCCTTCAACGCCCGGGGCAAAGTGAGCGCTACCCAGCTGCACTTTTTACAGACATAAATCCTCATGAGCTCCCGCAGTCGAGGGGGCTCATCAGTGGGGATTTATGTCTCTTGTTGGTCCTGTGTTCTTTGTGCCTAATTTTGCTCCCATTTCGTTTGTGTTCTTTACGCGAATGTCGACTTGATCAGGGTGCATTCCGTGATCGCAGGCAGCGAAGGGATTCAAAACCCACCGTGCATTCTGACCAGCTGAGATGACATCACCATGCATTGTGATTAATTCTGTTTGTAACATCACTGTGTATTTCTAGTAGCCAAGCAGGTGTTTACAATCGTGCACGAGTACTCGTAGCTTGCTGCCTCGTCCCTTTTACTGATACAGTTGGCAAATGGCAATGGGCTAGGTGGCGTCAGCACAAAATATAGACGGCCTATTTTCGCAGCTTGCCCCCAGCGCTAAACCAGTTTCGGCTAAACTTCCCCCTCCCGCTCCAGTCTTCATAAGGCTAAATTTTCAAAAGCCACTGCGACTGCAGAGAATCGCCATGAAAGTCTTATCTCTTGCTGGTAGATTTCACATCTTCTTACACCTCTGCTTCTCGGACGGGGAAAGGGTTTAAAGCAAGTGACTGTTCCGTCCTTTTTCGTTTTGCTTGCAAGACCTTGAACCCCTGGCGGTGGCGTCTGTCAGCTGGCGTTTTTACTTCCAGCGCCAACTGTACATGTTATGATGGCTTGCCAGTAGTGCACGCATACAAAATAGTGTTTGACCCATTTAACCCGATAGCCGCATTTCTCGAATTTTGGAAGCGTTACTTATCGAGTACGTACTAGCTATAGGCGATGGGTTGACCCTGATAATTCAAGGGGAGTGCCAGATTAGCTTGGCACCTTCAGGTCAATCCATCGCCTGCTGGGCGTCGGGCTAAATGGGTTTTTTTTTTTTTTTCATACGCTCAATCCTTCAGCTAGTATTGCCCATCTATCTCCTACACGTGGTACGTCAGTAATGCAAAGGACGATTCAAACCAAGTAAAAGGAGCTAGTTTTCTTCTTCAATCAGTTCTGCAAGGGTTTTTAAAAAGCCCGCTGATCATCCGGGAAAAAAAAATTACAGATCTTCACAAGTTCTTGGGGGAAACACTAACTTCAGACAATCTACTACATCTGCTTGCCAGACAAGGACACGCCTGATAACAACATGTGTACTCATATCTAGGAGGGTGATGTGGCTCCAGTCTGTATTCGGTCCCGTCTGGTTCGTCAGTTAGCAGAACAGCTGCTGTTTGGAGAGGGCGGCGGCTCCTCAAATAGCAGATTTCCAGCGCGTCAGAACCAGACACTGTAAATGCTATCGCAGTAATCACTAAACAAGAGACGTGAGTGTACAATAAGTAAAATGATACAGTTTCCCTTACTTCCGGTGGTATCCTGCTAGCAAATTGAGCTCAAGCTCAAAATTCCTAAATTGTCGGGAAATTATAGTTCATTTTAGAAGACATGTCGACCATGACAGTTCGAGGATGGTGCCAGAATAGCCATGGTCAAAGTATCTCCAGTGTACAGCGTATCATCTTTCCATCAACAAGACACATAAAATCTCACAAGCCCCTGCGGCCCAAGGGGTCCATTTGAACTTACTGATGACGGGGATCGTCCCGGCGAAGCTCGCGAATTTAACTCTCCCGACCTGCTCACCTGCCCCCTAATAGTTTACCTCCACCCCACCTCCACCCACCACCTTCCATCCACTACTTTCGCTATCATAAGACTTAAAATAAAGTGTTCCACTTCAGTTTTACGAAGTAGTTTAATTCATGTCAGTGACAGTGCGAAAGAAGGTGATCCTTTATTCATGCTCGTTAAAACAATAATACTTTTTAAATTAACACCGAAGATAACAATGTGATCATAATCATAACACCGGACACAGGGGCGGATCAGTTACCTCGGGTGAGGGGTGGGGGGTGGGGGGGTCCAACTTTTTGTTTGGGACCTTCAACCTTATACAAAAGACCTCCCCGACGCTAGACTTTGCTTCCAGGGACCGAAAGCCGAAAAATCGAAAATCGGGATCTGGGGGGGGGGGGGGGGGGATGCGTGCGTGCTAACGTGTTAAGACTCTCACCGTTCGCCAAAATATCAAACAATGGGGGGGGGGGGGGGGGGGTCCAAACATCCCCAAAAATTACTTTATTATAATATAGCATTCCAAAAAAAATGGGTCGGGGGGGGGGGGGAGTGGGTTCCGGAACCCCTGAACCCCCCCCCCCAGCTCCGCCCCTGGGATGTTGTAATAATGATTGCCTGAGGCGTGGCACATGATCAACTGGGGGGAAAAATAAAACATAGGGTCAATTTCTGTCAGAACTGAAGATTCGTTGGGTTTTTTATGAGCCTCTTAGCAGCAGAGCATGAGCACTTGAGCATCTATGCGTCTGGTAAATAGAGGGAGATGGATAAAGGACCTTGGACTGTGGTCATGTAACAGGTGCTCCTACTATTAAAAGGGGTAAGGGGTAAATTTAATATGCACAAGCTTGAGATTTCGACAATGTTTACTTATCAGATCTATCTGACATGTGCAGAATTTTTGTTTTATGTTTGAGTACAGTCTAAAATCATTTCCTGGCGCAGATGTTGGTTATACAGGCAACTCCCCCCACCCCCCCCCCCCCAAAAAAAAAAAAATAATAATAATAATAATAATAATAATAATAATTAAAATAATAATAATAATAATAATAATATAATGAAACGACGGGCACTCTCTCTCTCTCTTTCTCACACACACACACACACACACACACACACACACACACACACACACATGAACACAAAACCCTCAGACTGGGTGACCTACCATTTTATGTGAAAATGGGTTCCCATATTTCTATTTATTCTAGGGCTCTGGAGTTGATGCCAATGTTTAGAACTCACCTTATAACTAAGCTCTACAACTTAAAATAAAATAGACATTTTCTAGAAACAGAGCCACTGGATGGAAAAAAAATGGGTGTTTACCCCAAAAGTGGGTGCCTCTCACACAAAACTGGGATTACAGTGAAAATACCTCACTAAAGATACCTTTGGTTGATTTTACTATTATGATTATTTGAGTGGGGTTGTAAGGGGGTTGGGGGGGGGGGGGAGAAGTGTGTGTGTGTGGGGGGGCGGGGCGGGGGGGGGGGGAGGGGAGGGTGGGGGGGGGGGGGGGGGGGGAGAGGGGGTCATCACTTTTGGTTTATAGAGCTGCTCAATGCACTCTTATGAATGAAAGAGTTTCATTATCAGTGGAATCAGTAGGTCATTTCAGAGGCGCACAGTGAGTTGCACGTCAAACCACTCACAAATACTCATTTGGAGTGCACCAGATGGATCCAGTTGGCAAAGTCCCACATTCCACACTATAGGACAGCTAAGACTGAAAAGCAATCGTGGCGTTTATGGCGCGGTACAAGGTTTAAAACTAAGAAAATGTTGTTTTTAGAAGCGTGTCGGGCAAAAGTTTTTATGAAAACTGTTTTAAAACCTCTTTTAACTCAACTTTTCTTAATGTTAAAAGTGTTTTATTGTACATTACTTAACGTCCCGACAGCAACAAGGCTTTCTCAGGACGTGCCTGCACTGCTTGTGAAAAAACAACAACTAAACAGAACATTGAATGTATATCGCCAGCCGGTCAAATACATTAAATAAACCTAACACATGGGGCCTACATAAAGCTAAGACCATTTAGCAACACACATCCAATATCAAGAGCTACAGGCAGTGCAGACAGTAGGGAGAGTTTTAAAAAGTCAAATACAGGTGAATGGACAAAGGGCCGACAGAGACACATGCCCCAGAATAGAGAGAAAAACCCACCCTGTGGGGCTGACCAGGGTGCCCCTGGGAAATAAAAAGTAGTTAACCCCACCCAAGTCCCCCAGGGCAGACCCGGGTGGGGTTAAAAGTGTTTTAATTTACAAGCATGTCGTAACTGATATGCATCTATTCCAACGTATAGTGCTGGATATTTTTCTCTATATTCCGGGGGCATGTGTTTCTGTCTACCCTTGGTCCATTCACCTGCATTTTCCTTTTTTAAACTCTCCCTACTGTCTGCGCTGCCTGTGGCTCTTGATATTCGATGTGTGTTGCTAAATGGTCTTAGCTTTATTTAGGCCCCATGTCGTAGGTTTTATTTAACGTATTGGACCGGCTGGCGACATACATTCAATATTCTGTTGAGTTTTTGTCACTAGCAGTGCAGGCACGTCCTGAGAAAGTCTTGTTGCTGTCGGGACGTTAAGCTATGTACAATCAATCAACCTTCCTTCAAACGGACAGCATTCACACAAATAATACTTTACTATTACATCAGAAAATGGCCCATCCAAGCCTGCACTCTTTTAACTGCACTAAACGACTGACTGGTGCAGACGACGCATGAAACGACGCTGACTCTGTGACGTCATTTCCATTCAATCAATTTGTGCATACAATCCAAAAGGAGATGCGGCATTGATAACATCGACAAACCTACAAAATAAAGCAACAGGTTCAACCAAAAGGTCGGGCAGGACAAAAGACAACAGCAGCCTCACCCAAAGTCTAAACGTCCTCTCTTACAATGCGCACTCATACAATCACTTCACTTCTTAGCAACCGGCGCACGAATATAATTATAGGCTAAGTCAAACTAAAACAGAAGATAGTGGCGAAAAACCCTTTAAAATAGAAACAAAGAACGACGTTTCAGATCAAATATTCTTCATCTGACATGGAAACAAACGTAGAAAACGTATAGGCTAAGTCCCTGGTGAACGTATACATGAATCTCAAATCTGCCACTAGACATCACCTTTCTCCACATCACCCCGGAAGTACATTACAACTCAACACTTTTTTTTAACAAAACAACCACACCCTCAAATAACAAACCTAATTCTGTAGAAACATAAACAATTTACTCCCTAAAACAACAAAATATCCCCCCTGACCCATATCAGCTATGAAGTTATTTATAGCTAGCTGAGAAGGGTGATGTAATACATACACGCTCATTTTCAGGGTTCTGTGTCACAACACACACACACACATTGCTGGGAGGGACAAGTTTTCAAACACACTACCGGCGTGTCTGTTAAACACAAAAGTGCATGTGTTAACGCCAAAATGAGAAAAACGGATTTTTTTACTTTTTATGAATCTTTACCGCAAGACAATGCAGAAACAACCCTCAGAAAAAATGGGTGTCTGACTTGGAAACCCAGAATTATACACATACCCAGTTTCCATAAGGATGGTAAAGACAGTCACCCGTTTTAGGTCTTTCGTCTACACACACACACACACACACACACACAACACACACACACACACTGTGTAACACACTTCCAAAATTAACAGCACCAACAGCGTCAAATTTTAAACCGACATAGCTCGAAGTGTATGTAAGTTATGTCGCAATCGACAAAGCATGATGACTGAAGATCTTAGCACAACTCAAGATAGTATGATGATCGATGCATCACCTGTACCTGGCGATGGAAGTGAAAGAGCTAACCAGCTGATGTCCATATCACGAGGGGGTTCAGGGACTTCCTGTGCAATTATACTGTCTGTTACGACCATAAATGTCCGTTTAAACAAAACCCTGGATGTCACGTAAGTTCGATCCTGTCACTGACGTTCACCTCCTGACCATATACCGAAATAAAATAAAATACGCGTGTCTCTCCAGCAGCAACAGGTCTAGATTCGCATGAGCCCCTGCAGTCGCAGGGGCTCATGAGAATCTAGGCCTCTTGCAGATGAAAGGGGATGGCCAAGGGAGTGGATTATGAATAGCCATGATATTGCATGCCCACCTGCCGCACTGTACGTAGTCAACAAAAAACACAGCAGTAAACGAAGGATCCATGTTGGTGTTTTCACTGCATACAATTTTTACAAATCTGTTGCACTAATCATTGATCGTTTCGGTACATACAAAATTTGGCGAAGGAAATGGATGCAATATATACTATAAAGATCATCTCAATACACGTGCAGAAAAAGATGCACAAAATAACACGTGAACAACGCAGACAATTGTCTTTAGTGGTGGTTATCATTATCGTCTACGACAAACAACGACCACAAAAGTACATGTCAGTACATTAGTACAGTACAGGACTTACGACAGTAAAGTTATAGCAATATATATATAATACACACACACACATGCAGGCACACAAACGCGCACGCACGAACGCACGCAAGCAAACACACACACACACACACACACACACACACACACACACACACAATGACAATTTTCGGATACTCCATACTTCCGATACAAAAACCATCGATGTACCGTTTTATCGTACGCTTCAATGCGCCTAATGAAATGCATCACCATCAAGGCCTTCCCTTCCCCACTGTGACATACCCAAAGGTCTTTTCTGCAGCTCATAGATCTGCTAGAGGCATAGATTCTCAATTTCTCTGGATCCGCAGGGACTCATGTGGATTTATGCCTCATCTGATATCATCTTTGCTTCTCGGATTGAAGAAATCATTGGGTTTAAACCTGTGACTCTACACATGCTATCGAATTTGAGAAACACGCCTGCGTCCAAGCGGAAAGGCTGTGATAAATTGCAAAAACTACTTGATTTGCATCCCGACCGGTTGTGTTTTCCAGTAGCAGAGTGAAAACCCCAACAAATCCTCCGTCCGAACATGTAAATGGTGCCTGCAACTACTCTGCACCAGCGAGGTGCGTAGATTCTCATGAGACCCTGCAGTGTACAGAGGCTCATGAAAATGCACGCCTTTGGCAGATGAAAGGAATTAAGTTTAAGTGGATTGTTTCCGAGCTTTTGCCTTGACGCTCATTTCCACGCTTCAATTACTGACTCCCCCCCCCCCCCCCTCGCTCCCGGCATGGCACCCAATTATGAGGTTACGCTTGGATGAGCACGTGGACATAAATAATCCTCCGGCTTAAAAGGCCAGCTCATCTGCCCCATCTTTGAACGATTATTTACTATCCACTTCAGCACCACCGTTTTGTTGAATATTGCATTTCGTGCGGAGCTAATTCACATGTATGATTAATGTGGAATAATTTCTCAGTTTGAGAAAATAAGTGTCACTGCTGCTTGTGCACCAGCAAGAGGCGTAAATTCTGATGAGCCCCTGCAACCGCAGGGGCTCATGAGAATCTACGTCTCTTGCTGATGAAAATAGATGGCAGAAAAACAGAAACAGAGAGAGCTCGAAGTAGAAGCTCGCTCAGAAAAAGATAGACTCGACAAGAAATGGTGTGCACAAATAGAGTTGTTCCTTTCACTTCCGGAGCTAAATGGATCATATTTAAGTGCGTCACGGTTGACCGACCACGGTTGGCATTGGAAGTTAAAAAAAGAAATGAAAAAAGAACTTTGTAAAAGTTCGCAGAATTGTCGATCTCTGAATAAAGTGTTTCTGTTTGTATCCCAGAAGCATCACATTTAATTCACTTACCACCACCGCCCCACGTTTCACCATCAGAAGAAAGGCAAAGCCATTATGGCTCACATGTATGACCGATTTACATATATGTGTGACCTTTGTGACAAGGGCTGGCTTCTGCAGCAGCAAAATCCATGTTTTCTGAAAATGTAAGCATTTTTCACACATCTTTCAACCCCGCGTGGCCCTTGACCTTTGTGATGGGTTGACTAAATTAGTATGCATAGGAAGGTCTTATCATCAGCTATCTATGACAATGTACCAAATTTGGCTGAAAATTTTGCACAAATGTTGGTAATACCTACAATTTTATCAAAAATCGGCATTTTAATTTTTACACACATTTGCCAGCCTCTTGGGACCCTTGACTTTTCCAAGGGGTCATCCAAATTAGTATGCATAGATAGATCTTACCATCAAGTATCTGTGTACCAAATTTGGGTTTGAAGTTGTGGATAGTATTTGAGAAAAAACATCTTTTGTCGAAATATGGCTATTTTTCACCTATTTCCTGAGCTCTCGTGACCCTTGACCCTTCTGAGGGATCAACCAAATTAGTGTGCATAGAAAGATCTTACCATCAGGTATCTCTGTAGCAAGTTTGGGTTTAAAGTTGTGAATAGTATTTGAGAAAAACATCTTTTATCAAAATATAGCTATTTCGGACCTATTTCCTGAGCCCTTCGTGACCCTTGACCTTTCCCAGGGATCAACCAAATTAGTATGCATAGAAAGGTCTTAGACTCTTACCATCAGGTATCTTTGTACCAAGTTTGGGTTTGAAGTTGTGAATAGTATTTGAGAAAAAAATAATTATGTCAAAATATAGCTATTTTTGACATATTTCCTGATCCCCTGTGACTTGACCTTTGTGACTGGTATGTTTAGAAAGGTCTTGCCACAAAGTATCCTTGGGCCAAGTTTTAAATTCTGGCTTGAATAGTCTCCGAGAAAATGCCAACGTTAAAGTTTACCACGGACGATGGCAAACAGGCGACGGCGGACGGACGACCACTTCCCCAAAACAGACTCACTTTTGCTTCGCACATTAGCCAAAAAACACTCACCCAGACAATTGCCTCATTTGAGACGTGCTGCATCTGGATACGCGGCATAAAGTCGGCATGAAGCCGCGTATCCGAATGCAGCATGTGTTAGGCCCCGCCACACATGCCCGATTTTGAGGCCGATTCTCGAGCAGTTTCGAATCGGAGTGTGATCGGGCCGGACAACAAAAACGTGTGCACTGCCACACATTCCCCGACTTTTTTTTTTAGCCGACCGTTTTGAACAAAGTAAAATATTCATATTTGGGCATGTATACATCAGACGCGCCAGCCCCACTCCGGTCGTTTTGACAGAAGTTCTTTGGTCAGCTCTTTCATGTACGCAGTACGATAGCTCGCATATTTAGTTTTGAGCTCTTGCACTTTAATTGGCACACAGACAATTTCAATTCAATAAATTATCATTATTATTATTATATTACGCTATAAACTCTACTTACACATTTCTCACAAGATATAAAGGACAAGCAATTGGATCAATTGGCATGCATTTTCACAAACTGGGTTTTTGAGAAAAAAAAAACTTTCATTATTATATACAGATGTCAGTGTATAGTAGAGTATTAAGCACAGCAGGCTGTCACCCTTTGCCCTCTGATTTATGTGCATTTCAGAAAACACTCGTTAACCATCCCCACTGAAAACTTTCAGGCATCAGTTGTCTGAAGAATTTGCCTATCGTGATGAGTCTACCATTATCAGATGACAGTTACACTATGTCATTATGAATATAACCATTGCATCTGATATGACACAGGAAACAGCACATTCCGTTCGAAATTTTTTAGAAGTATCCACGCCACAGTGAAGAAGATTGATTGATTGTACATTGCTTAACGTCCCGACAGCAACAAGGCTTTCTCAGGACGTGCCTGCACTGCTTGTGAAAAAAAATAAATAAACAGAACATTGAATGTATGTCGCCAGCCGGTCAAATACATTAAATAAACCTAACACATGGGGCCTAAATAAAGCTAAGACCATTTAGCAACACACATCCAATATCAAGAGCTACAGGCAGTGCAGACAGTAGGGAGAGTTTTAAAAAGGCAAATACAGGTGAATGGACAAAGGGTAGACAGAAACACATGACCCAGAATAGAGAGAAAAACCCACCCTGTGGGGCTGACCAGGGTGACCCTGGGAACTAAAAAATATCTAACCCCACCCAAGTCCCCCAGGGCAGACCCGGGTGGGGGCCACAGTGAAGAAGAAGAAACAAAACAAAGGCTGAGAAGCACAGTCACTCATTCACCGGTCAAGTCAATATCAAATTGCGCTTTCATCTGCGCTTGAATTGTGAGCCAAGCGGCCAGTTTCCTTCTTTTATCTTTGTAGTCTATTTGGCTGCAATCCCACAAAACTGCCTGGCTGTGGATCTGACTTATCAGATATTGTAATTTCTCTCTACTCAATTTATTCATCTTTGTATCTTCCGCCATTTAACACACTGAAACGACGTGCTTCGCGAGACGCGCTCTGATTGGTTGAAGCTTACAATCGGAGCCGATTCGGATCGGAAAAATAGAGCTGGTTCAAAACACCCGATTCCCAGCCGATTGGGATCGGATCGGATATATTACGTCATCCGATCGCAATCGGATCGGAATCGGCTTCAAAATCGGGGCACAATCGGCATGTGTGGCGGGGCCTTAAAGGTTCACCCGGTGAAGGGCACTCCTGATTTGCTTCTTTTGGCTTTGCTGTTCGTTCCAGAATAAGTCAAATTCGAATATTTCCCCACAATTCCTAATAAGTACAAATACTGACGTGGTGGCAAACGACATTAAATTTGAAGCAACGTCGCAATTACACACACACACACACACACACACACACACACACACACACACACACACACACACACACACACACACACACACGAGAGAGAGACCGACAGACAGAAACGCTCAAGGATTAACGTCTTTTGCCACCACGAAGGTGATTTCAAAGACGGCACCGAATATGGTCTGTACAGATTTTGACACGACCCCGCCCGGAAACAAAACAACGGTTGACTAATTATCAGAAGAAACTCTTATAACGTAAGTATACATAAAACTTACAGGCATTACAGACATGGTTTTATCCGGGTCGAGATCTCTAGGTTGAGATTGACCACACGAGGCACGATTTTTAAAAAATATATTTTTAAAAAATCGTCTGTACTTTTGAGATGAGGGACTACAGAGGATTTTCTTGATCGAATAAGGAGAAGTGGAGCTTCTGTTCCGGTAAGGAGGAGGAGAGTACCCGGTTTCAACCTACTACTGTGGACAAGTCCACTCGCAATCCTGCAATCACTGGCACTGTCCCCCTAGGGAGTTGACAGAAATTGAAATTGCATGCAAATCACAAGTGGGGAAGAAGGTTCGGTGTTTACACTTCATTGCCCTCCAACAAACCCTTTTTCCTTTTTCATCTCCCCTCGCTGACACTGCCATTTCTGAATGCAAGCGACATAGATTCTCATGAGCCCTTGCAGTTGCAGAGGCTCATGAGAACCCATGCCTCTTGCTGGCGTGCATCGGCTCTGTTTAAATCCTCCGACTGAGGAAGTAATGCGAGTTAAATCTTTTCCTTTTTCATCTTTCCGCGATGTCATCTTCGATCCATCATTCTGAGATGTTTCATTCACGTGCGTGTAAAAGCACTACTCAAGTCTCATAAGCCAAACCCTTAGTCCTTGTTCTGCAAGAGGCATAGATCCTCATTCGACCCTGCAGCCGCAGGACCTAATAAGAATCTGTGCCTCGTGTATAAGAAATAGGCTCTATTCATTAACGTCTTTGCTCAGACGAAGAAAATCATAGGGATTTAACTCAGCATGTGACTGTACTCAAGTCTGTGCAAACCTTTTTTGTTGTATCCCTTCTTCGACCCTTGTTTCCTCGCATCCCCTTTTCTTTTCTACTTTCTTCTTTTCCTGGCATGGGTTCTTTCTTCTCTTACTGTTTTGAACAACAACTGAAAAGTAAAGCGCTGGTAATGTGAGAGTGGTGGTAGGACAGAGATGTCTAGACACAACGAATGAATGAATGAATGACACGATGGTGACAACTCTCCATAAGTGTTGGACAAACGCTGAAAAGTAAGTATGTGTCTTACACACGCAAACTTGCATGAAACTTAAAACAAAGTTTGATGGTGCGACAGAGAAATATGAAGAAAGATTTTAAGATAACTAGTTAACTCGGTTGTCTTCTGACAGAGTGAGCTTTGACAACCATTGTCAAACCACTCTCCCCTCTCCCCCCCCCCTCCACCCCCTACCCCCCTCCCATTTCCACTTCTGGGATGCTTCGTTGATTAATTTCCTCCATCTCTACCGCACGGACACCACAGGGGTCTAAAGCTCAGCACCAGATTCACGATCGGACTTAATACCTAGTCAAACAGAGTGACTCACGTACCCGACTTGAAAACCTAATCTCAGATGCTCAAAGACAGAGGAAACAAACAGTTATACTTCGAATTTGAAACACCCTTAAAATGAGCAAGAGATGAAACCAAACCCGGACAGCAAGAAGCATGGATTCTCATGAGCTCCTGCGACTACAGGGGCTCATGAGAATGCATGCATCTTGCAGATGGAGGGAAGCTGACTGGAGGACAGAAGTTCCGAGGAAAAGGGGAAAAAAACTCAAAAATTAACAACAATGCCAGCAGAGAGAGAAGAAAGAAACTCCAGGAGCGCAAAGCCGTTTCTGCTCCAGCGCGATTGGAAAAGAAAACACGACAGTGGAAATGTCCATCCAATAGCTGTCAAGTCTAATGAGGAAAAATGAGTTGTGGGATCGATGCGAATTTTCCGGAGCAAAATTTCTGCCCAGGGGGGATGGGCGGCAGGAACCCGGGTGACATCCGCGGTCTCGAACGCAGACTCAGATGTGTTGACCCAATCCTTAAAAACAGAAGTAAAAGGTGTTGAGGAGTCCGCGAAGGCTGCGGAAGCCAGTGGAGATCTCTGCTCTTTCAGCTGATAGTTGGTGGGAACCACGACGACCCTGGTCCGTCACACAGACGAAGACAGTGCGATCCTTGCCGGCAAGAGGTCATCGTCAGTCTACGTGGGCAGCGTAGGCTCAAGAGGATCTGAAACTCTGAAGATGGAAGAGGGTAGTACGCCTTTGAGTTTGAGGCGACAACAGCAGTAGCAAGGGACCGCTAATGCAATCACCGGACATTGTCGTGGACAATCGGGCCTCGTGCATCTCGACATTGAATTTACCGCCACTCCCACTTAGTATCATCCTAAGAATACCGAATGCTCCAAAGCAGCCACCAGTAAACCTGCACCGTGAGGACTTTTATGCATGAAAATGTATATGAAGCCAATATTTTGCCAGCAAACTCGTAAACTCCTGCAGTCGCAGAATGGAAAACGACTACACATCGACTGTGATCACATGTGAAAACCACTTGAAAAACTTCGGTATCTAACGTAAGGACGAAAGTTAACCCATGTAGCCCCGACGCACTACAGCACAAGATGGATCGAGCATGATAATTCAAGGGTAGTGCCAGATTAGCTTGGCGCCTGAAGGTCGATCCATCTCCTGCAACTCGTACACAGTCCTTAGGTGACGCCTCCAAAATATGGGAAATGCGGTCGTAGGCTTTAAATGGGTTAAAATAGGAAATTTCCTTTAATCTTGACATAAATTACCACCACTTGTGAGCACGTTATAAGGTTCCTGCGTTCCTACGTTATAATTATAATGTCCTTGTTCCAACAACTGTGTTTTTGTAACTCTTCTGAAAGCGCAACACTCAATAATAGATTTTTTAACCATTGACGCTTATAACATGTATGTAAATTGATGCATTATAGCATCAGATTTTCAATTACTACACTTATAAGATAAAGCCACCAAAGAAGTTCATAGTTCAATAGTTCTTTACATTATTTATTTTTATATGTGAAGATTACGACAGCGATCAGTGCCAAACACACACACACACACACACACACACACACACACACACACACACACACACACACACACACACACACAAATAGAAGTTTTTTTAATATATGACCTGGAAATGAAAAAGTTTTCTAGCGGATGTTTTAACAAACAAAACTTTCGGCCACCTAACACTACAGGAGAACACCTTCAACGTAAACTCACGCTGAAGATCGCACCAACTCACTCCAGTCAGTCTTACCACCTGTCACCCATTTTCAAATCCCTCAGAACAGAAACCATTGTATCTTTCAGAAAGACTTCAGCTCAAAGATGATTTTTGGAAAGGATTTCAAGCACTGAATGTAGTTTTGTCGAGAGAATATCGATCTGTTCTTAAACCCATTTCAACGACTGATTACCCGTGCTTTTATCATGTGCAATTAAAGTATTTGCAACTAGAGTTTTAAGCGGCTTTGAGAGTGGGACTTTCACACTGGGAATAAGAAGAATAAGATAAAATTACGATGTAACTGATCATTTTCACAACTCGAGTCATAAAATCAACTAATCTTATTAGTTACACGAACATGGCAAATTAACAATATGTAACAACCAAGCACGCTTACGTTGTTATTGTTTTGATTATTAGTGTGGTTTCGTTTGAAACGAACGACTCGCAACAACGAACAAGAGCGAAATCACGCCGGAAAACTGGATTCTTCCATAAGCATGGACAACACTGTCCGCCGTAGTTTCGCTCTCGTTCGTTGTTGCGAGTCGTTCTTTGCAAACGAAGCCTCACTATTTCGATCGTAATTATGATGCCATGTTTGTTTGCTTGTTTGTTTGTTTGCGTGTTTGTTTTTAAAGCTGTTACATTCAGGACACAAAAAGCGTGAAATGAGAAAAGATAGAATGCCGCGAGAACAAAATCAAACAACGCGACAAAAACGTAAAACAGCCGTATGATCTATCAACAGTGTGATCAGTATTCCCTGTCCTTTGCAAGAGACACAGACCCTCGTGATGTCCTGCAGTCGCAAGGCCTAACGAGAATCTACGCCTCTTGTTTCAGAGATTGGCCCAACTCAGTCCTCAAATTGAGGTGGTCATGTGGACTAATATCTACGACTGTATCAGTAGTGTGATCGGAAAGTTCTGACATTCACTGCACGAGCACCGCGGCCCGCGAAATAAGATTACGCGAAGAAATGGCCAGATGCGAGCGGCTAATGACAAGCATTGTGGCGCGATCATCAGCCTAAAAGCGGCCAGCCATAACAGATGAAGCTGGCGGGGCGGGTGTGCATTGGCGCCTCAATCCTCCTGGTTTGGTGGTTGATCCAGGATTAACGTCCCTATCCAAGAGACTAGGACTAGTAGCAGCAAGTGATAACACGACAAAGTAACTTTTAATCCGGCCGTTCAGTGCCCGCTGACGCATACTGTGTGTCTGCAGTCTTCGTTAATTCAACAAACACAACAACAAAAATCGAGATGCCCCGGGAACATGGATTCACAATAGTGTCAGCAAGAGGAAGAGATCCTGCAGGGGCTCATAAGGATCTAAACCTCTTGCTAATGTGTGGTGTTCAAATCTTCTTGGCACTGAAAGGGCTAAGGAATAAAACTACATGATTGATCACCTTCAAAGACATGCCTGCACCATGATTGGAGCATGAGGTATACCCATAATACGGCACAGACTGAAGCACTGCAATCCATTGAACTGTCGCGTTTTTACACTTCTTGGATTAAAATCCCAATACAGAAAACCCTCGTTTGGGCGACAAATCTGCTTTCAAAAACCGTCCTAAGGTGGCACGGGCGGTTTCAAACTGTACGTGTACTCAACCATATTTGGGCTGATTGCAGGACCTATTGACACCGTCGTGAACGGAGCAAGCATCCACTCCGCCTATAGCCGAGCTGTTTGTTCCACTCGACCATCGTGCCTTTCCACCATCCTTCCTGTGCCAGCGGCGTCCCCACCCTTGAACTGTCAACCGGCCATTGATTGAGACCGCGGCTAATATTTTGCTTCACATGAATCAGTCACAGCTTTGAACCCCGATGACTCCCTCAATCTGAGCAGATAAACAGCTAATGCAAGAGGAGAGTAGATTCTCATGAGCCCTTGCAAATGCAGGGGCTCATGTGAATCTATGCCTCTTGTTAATGGAATGAGCTGGCTGTGATACAAGTTTAAATGATGGAATAAGAATGAGAAAAGAAGGGTGGGGGTGGGACGGAGGGACAAAAGAGCGAATAGGGGAGGGAGATGTGAAAGAAAACAATATTAGGCGAAGGGTAGATGATTGGTGATCGGTCGTCATTCGCGCACGTTAAAGCCATGCGGGATTTTATTCCGAGATCTTTTCAGGGCAGAGTGGTGTGAGAACGGGTAGCGGCCATAAAACACTACGGTTGGCTGATGAAAAGAACACTGTTCTCTGTTTGTAAAAACGCTAAAAAGTAATGTGCCTTGATTCAACAGTAGAAACGAACTAGTAAATGATTGTGTTCTCATAAACTGTTAGGTGAGTCCAATGAGTCACCACAATTACTTATGACTTTAAATGGTTTTACTGCTTTTACACTTACAGCCTCATAACAATTGTGGAGATTTATGTCAGCAACAAACAACATGCGGGAAATTGAATAGTTCACACTTCAGCCTTTTCGGTGAAAAAAAAGTGCAGTGAAGCGAGGTGCATCAGACTAGAGTGCGAAGCTGTGAAGAGAAAACAACAAGCAGCTACTGAAACTAAGTTTGTAAACTAACTGTGTACTTGACTCATAATAATAATAATATATAACTCTTCTATAGCGCAATATCCCCACAAAGAAAGGCTCAGAGCGCTTTACATCTAGATAATCTAACTAATTGAAATTAACTAACTAAAGTACTGACAACGTACAAAAACACAATCATTCATGCACACTGACACAATACTAAAATAATAAACATAACATGTCAAGAGCCTGATCAGATATATACATGTTGATGGGAAAACGTAGGTTTGATCAATCACTTTCAAAGGCCAGATTGAAAAAAATATGTTTTCAATCTAGCCCTGAAAATGGCCAAAGATGGTGCATGGCGAATATCATGGGGAAAACCATTCCACACTTTGGGAGCTTGGAAAGAAAAGGACCGCTGTCCAAAGGTTTTTAAGGACACTCTGGGCATAGTCAATATTCTGTCGTCAGTGCTGGAGCGCAATACTCTGGTGTATAGACAAGGAGACTGGAGGACAAGTATGCCGGGAGTGTCTTGTCAAAGGTCTGAAAAAGCATCAAAAGCAATAGTTTCATAAATTCTGTTTACAAATTTATACGAAAATATGTTGTACGCGGCAATGTGGGAATACTTCTTCACTGTGCAGATTCACCCCCCAAAAGTCCTTATTTACCATTTCATCGACAAAAGACTTCTATGATCTGCCGATAACGCCAGACTGAGAGGACTGAATAAAAGGCGTTAACCGAGTCCCAAAACCCACTGTGTTTGCGTAACAGCTGGATCCGACATCAGCCAGCGAGGCGCAGATTCTCATTAGCCCCTGCGGCTGCAGAGCTCATGAGAATCTATGCCTCTTCCGAATATGAGGGACTAGTACAAAAAAGTTTGACTGTGTCCCGAGCCTTGTGGAGTGCGAGGACGCCAAGGCTAATTAGCATCCGCTCTTTCGGCCTCTCATAAACCTCCATCTGCATCTCATCGCACTAATCCTATTGATCACGCTCCTGCTGGGACACAGATAAAGAAGGGAAATGCGAAGAGCGGGAGACGGGGAAGCAGATGCAGTGAGGCATAAGCATCTGACCGTAATTTTTAGGTTAAGCTACCAACTTATTTTCCTACAAATTGCCCTGTGTCCCTAACCTTTTTCTTTCAAACCAAGTAAAAATGGGGTACATAATTCAAACTGTAAGTATGATGTTAATTCTGCTTCAAAATGTACCAAATTTTGACATGATGTTGGAAAATACATACAGTATATCATACTTTTGTCATTTTAAGTGTCTGTGTGCCACAGTCTTTGTTTACCTGTCATATATCTCAGTAAAAGGTGCTAAACCATACCTCAGTCAGAAATTCAATCCAGAAAACAACAAATTAGAAACATACCAGTGGCAGTCAGGAAGTCACCACAGGAACCACTCTACTCATTCCATGATACTGATCACGCACATATATCTCATGACATACCCGCAGGTGACAAACAAGTCAGGTAGGTTTCAGAACTGTATTCAGTTTTAAAGTTTTTGAAGTAATTCCATCTGAAGGAAATATGAGAAAAAATATTTTTGAATGTCAAAAAAACTCAACATAGGTCTAAACCATCACGTGGCCAGTGCTACACAGGTCAGAGTCATCTTCCACATTACACAGGTATGTACAGGTAGCTCTAGTCTTCGTCATCGTTGATATCGGACTCAAAATTGGTAAAATCTTCAATGTGCACTGAACTGAAGTTGAAGTCCGATTCAGTCATCTTCTGACAGAATTTGAACAAATATCATCCAGTAATGCTGTAAATTCAGGGTCGCGTTCACTCTCCATGCTCAAGTCACGTTGTAAGCGAAACAGTCTCAAAAACACCTAACGTTTGATTCAAAACAAACTCGAAAAGCATCCCACATGTAGCGGAAACGGAAGTAGGCGTATCCCCCAATGCAATGACTCTGTTTAAAGTTGGAATGGGTGCGAAATGAACCGGAACTGAGTGGAAACTGAAAGTAGGCATGTGGGGCGGTACGGTCGTACATGGAGTGATATGTCACAGGCGGAACCAGGTGGTATGGTAGTTAAAAGGTTCATTTTTGTCACAATCCTGACCAAACAGGCCATGCCGAACGCGCAAAATGCAAAGAAAAAAGAAACACGCTTGTCCTTTCTACGCGTTTCCTTCTTCGTTGAAATTTTATTTAATTTTGTTTATGTTGTAGTTGTACCCGAGTTCTCAGGCTCAGCCTTAACGACAAGGGGCAATAATGAATAAATATATATAATCTGCGGTCTCCAGCATTTAATCAATGGTAAAAGCCAATTTTATTTGAATCAAGGCACTGAATACTCTTCTCAACTGATAGTATTGCGTCCACTGTGCAATGCTGTAAGCAGAGGAAAGCATGACAAAAACAGACAAAGCACTTTAGACCAGTCAGAACAAAAACCAAAAGATAAATGAATCAGATTTCACATAACAAGTGAAGCCACAGCAGGTGGGGGTGTAGTCAGCTTCATCTACAGCACTTTTTTTAAAAATGGATTGATTGATTGTACATTGCTTAACGTCCCGACAGCAACAAGGCTTTCTCAGGACGTGCCTGCACTGCTTGTGAAAAAAAAAATAAACAGAACATTGAATGTATGTCGCCAGCCGGTCAAATACGTTAAATAAACCTACGACATGGGGCCTAAATAAAGCTAAGACCATTTAGCAACACACATCCAATATCAAGAGCTACAGGCAGAGTGCAGACAGTAGGGAGAGTTTTAAAAAGGCAAATACAGGTGAAGGACAAAGGGTAGACAGAAACACATGCCCCAGAATAGAGAGAAAAACCCACCCTGTGGGGCTGACCATGGAGACTCTGGGAACTAAAAAATACCTAACCCCACCCAAATCCCCCAGGGCAGACCCGGGTGGGGTTTTTAAAAATGGAGTTTTGTTTCAAACTTTACTGTAATTAACCTGCTCAGTGACGAGAAACCACCACACAACTGCAAGAGATATAGATTCTCATAAGCCCCCGCACTTCCGGGGGCTCATGAGGATCTATGACTCTTCCTGACGAATCCATGTTGCTGGGGAAAGCCAGGACATTTTGGTATTGAATTAACAAAAAAAATGCAGAAACGCAATTTGCGTCAACCGACACTGAACGGGTTAAGAGTTTTATTGCTATACTGTTGGGGATTCCCTTTTTTTATAAGTCAGTATTGGGAAATATCGCACGAGTTTCACACTTTCCCTCCTACTCTCTTCTGCAATCTCCTGATAGATTGCCTGTGTGGGGATGATGAGGGCTGAGCAGGAAAGGTGCCTGTGTACTCTGCAACTGCCGTGCCTGTTCCAACGTGTAATTTCTCTCAGGCCAAATGGAGACACCGGAAGTTGAGCCGGGCCGTAACGACTGAACCGCGGACGGCCGGGCGAAAAAAAGAGGATTTGCATGACAGGTCTGTAGGGGACAGGGAAGGGAGGGGGGAAGGGGTGGGAGGAGAAGACTTTGGGTGCAGTGTCGCGAACTTACAGAACGCGTAACGTCAGCTATGCTGACGACGCAACCCGACACGCCACGAAAATTGTTGATGGTGTTAACCCCTTCCCTGTTCAGTTCAGTAATTCTTATTTATGTCCCCCTTGCACATGTAGTGATAGGGGACACACATACACACACAAACTCCCCTCACACTGTAGGTACGTTTTTGCTTGTGAAATATTTGTTCATTCAGCGACCAAATGCCAAAACCGTCCAAAAAACTTCGACACGAATTGGTCTCAGGAAGAGGCATAGATCCTCATGAGCCCCCGCAGTCGCGGGGGCTCATAAGGATCTATGTAAATTGCAGTTGGATCGTGTTCGCTTTTTCTCGGCAATCAAGGGGTTAATAAAAGAAGTACCAAACGGAGAAAGAAACATGCTTAGAAAAGACGGGGTTAATAGTATTCAATTCAATTTTTAAAAAACAGGTATTTATCCCTTAAAGGGCAATTACAATTTTGTGGACGGAGGAAACAGTAAGAATAAAAATAATTCAATAAACATTAATAACATGTACCAAGATGTTCTAATACAAAATGTGTGTATAATGTTAGCATACTAATCAGTAGGACTTCTAATACTAAGATTAAGACATTAAATCTCTAAACACAAAAACATTAATAAATATTATTCAATACTATTATATACTCTACAAAGATCAAAGTTAAAAATTAACAAACTTAACTAATACATATAACTAAGACATTCAAAACACTGTAATATCTGATAATATTGCCATATAAATATTGTACCAAAATATTAAAATCTTTGACACGTACACGTAAATATTGGTTGTGTGTTTGTGTTTTCTATACTACCTCGTTCTTGACATATTCGAGGCGTGCTGCATATACAGATATACGCGGTTTTATGCCGCGCATCCGGATGCGACACGTTTTGAATGATTTAAAGTTGTCTAACCTAGAGAAGTCGAGCACTGTGCTGTGTACGTAGAGTATTTAAACTGCCGCGCAAGCTGAAACTGGACCCTACGTTCAACAACGCCCCCCCCCCCCCCCCTCCGACCCCCCCACCCCCCCCCCCCCCCCACCGCTCCGAAGAAATACGTTCGAAATGTATTGCTGTCTTTTTTTCTTTTCTTTTTTCAAATCGAAACGTCCGAAATGTGTTGATGGTTTGTTGGGTTTTTTTTTTTAAATTGAAACGACACACATTACATACTGCACTTGTTACGATTTTGACCTGGGGTGTGGCCATGGGGGGTGGGGGGGTGCTGTATAAGCCGTATACCTTTTGTAAGACTGACCAAAGCCTCGGACGATACGTTACATATCACAAAGACTGACAACGGAGATCGTGTTAACCCATTTAACCCCACGGTCGGATGTCCCAAATTGTACTGAAAAGTGTCACCTAACAACTATGTACCAGTTGCCGGATATGAATTCACCATGATAATTCAAGGGTTGTGCCAGATTAGCTTGGCGCCGTTAGGCGCCAAGCTTTTCTGGCACAACCCTTGACTTATCACGGTCAATCCATGTCCTACTGTACGGCGTTGGGGTTAAATATATATATACGGCACTGCGACAAGAAATTCTACGCCAAACTCGAACACAGCGTTCATCAGCTGATTACACTTCATATCCGGAGATAAGTCACCCGACACCAAACAACGAAGCCAAACCGTTCGCAATCCTATGATTAGCCGCCGCATGAACTCGCTTCTGGACTACAAATTACAATGTACCATTACAATAAATCCCCCCGGATCTCGTGACGTGCTTTTGGGAATGGAGGAGGTATCTGAGGGAGGATAACAGTAACAACTGATGACTCCTTGATAAATCATTAAGACGCCTTCAAATAATCTGAAATTGTAAACAAGTAATTAAAGCCGGTTCGCCCAGCGAGGACAACCAGCATGTTGTACGCAGAGACGTGAACAGAAGTTCTTGAAAGTTATGTGTAAACTGTACGCAGAATGTGTATTCTATATGCATGGCGCACGCACGCACGCACACGCACACACACACACACACACACACACACACACACACACACACACACACACACAGTACAACAGAGATCAAGTCCAATGAAACCCCCATCCCTTCAAATAACCGCCCTGTATTAATTCTAGTTCTACTTAGAACTGCATATCAGTAGCGTTACGGGCGGTTGCTAAAATGTCTGGCACATCCCCAAAAATTGTAATTTAATTGAACATCCTATGAACCCAACTGCATTCTACCGCCACCCTGATATTTCTATCACCCCACCCTTGTCACCCCACCTCCGGCTCCTCAGCCACATGCTGACTTAAATTGCAAAGACGTCCCCGTCGATGGACGTAATATGGGCAGAACTTAGCCAACAAATAAGGAGGGGTTGAGTGCCGGGAAGGGTGGAGTAGGGGGTGGGGGATGGATGCGGACCGTCTCCGCTTTTCAGTCTCAGTTTCCCTACAGATTCATTTAGCATTCAAAGTGCATCGTGCTGGCGTATCAACGTAACATGTTATTACCGCACGAAGCCCGAGCCCCTGGGGCGACAGACCCGAGACTGGGGACGCGCGAAAGCTTAAATTAAATAGACGGCATGGGCCCTCCTAGCGATCTCAGCCAGCTGCACGGAGACGCGGATCCTCATGAGCTCACGGCAACTTGCAGGGACTCATGAAGATCTCTGTCTATTGTTGGCAGTACTGTTAAATCCTGTGTTCTTCATTCGGACGGGGTTGATGGGGAGTTCAAAGTATGATGGCATAGTATTCGCCATTACTTGGCTGTTAGATGCAAGGCTTGCTGCAGCCTTCTGAGATCTAATGTCAGACATGGAGGTCGTGTGCGGTAGTGGGGTGAAGTGAATCTGAATGCGCGTTTATACTTGGGCGAACGACAAGACTGGATTTAAATTTGTGAAGACTTCCGCTACTGGATCTGGAATTTTGAAACTGGTATCAAGTACCTTAAAATCAGCCGTGGAACTGTATGTACCATGCCCTGTCCTGATCTCACCTGAGACACCCAACACTCTCACAGCGCAAAACACTATGGACACCGCCGCCACCACCATTTGCTCCATCCAAAGTCCACCCCTAACCCATCTCCACCAGGCCATGTACCCGTTAATCTAAAGCCACAGCCGAGACCATAAAAAAATGAATTAATAACCCAAAACGTCAGGACCGATGCATAGTACCTTTTACATCCCAAAGATTAGATGATTATCGTGCGATGGCACTGGGTCGGTTCGAATGGCTTCGTCGATGGATGGATCAGTCGGCCAGGTTTATAACTTCCTCGTGAAGCTCCATCTCAGAAACCGACGAATAAGCAAATGGTACAAGATCCCTCCCAGAAGAGGAGTTGATTCTCATGAGCCCCTGCATTTGCAGGATTCATGAGAATCTACGCCTCTTGCAGATGGATACTAATGGCAGGAAGACTTGGGTGGATGGATAAATGGATGGAAGGATGGACGGAACTCGACACTACGTTTGATGGCAGACCATTGTTGAGTATTGTGCGGGCTGCTCGAGGGGACAATCAATCCGGACCGTTCGCTGCTTTGGTCTTCGGGGGGAAAAAAAGGTGTTCATGTGAACGTGATTCCTGTGAGAGCTCATGAGGATCCCACGTCTCTTGCAGGAACTGCGTCGACTAGAAGTAGAACAGCACTGAGCACCGCAAGCATGATGTTGGGAAGAATTGTTCCACCAAGCAGCGCCATTCGTCTAATACTGACAGATTCACGGCCGCAGAAATAACAGAACTCAGTGAGTCACTTCGGGACAGAAAGTCTGTTATGTCTGCGGCAACGACACTGACAATCCTAGTTTCACGCACAAGCCAACTGACCTTCTTTGGTGGAGGACCACTGGGTTAGAGCATCCCGACGCAGAGCCATTGTTATGTTTCAAACACTGACCGAAGTCATGAGACCCGGTGCCCACGAGACGTCAAGAACACGACTGTCCCAGACCTGGGACACAGACCCGACAGGGGCTGCACGTGACACTCGCCTGCTTGCGGTGGATTTTGTCCTCCTGGAACAAAAGACATGTTCGATCAAAGGCTTTATCGCGATAGCTTCATCCATTTGAGATAGGGGGATGTAAATTAAATACGATCGATTGTCACGTTAGCAAGTGGTATAGATTCTCATGAGTCCCTGCAGCCGCATCCTAGTCCCATGAAGCTCTGTGCCACTTGCTGTGTAATGATAGTGCCCAGGTACATGGGTTCATGAAAACCTGTGGTTCTTGCAATCCATGGTAGGGTCTGGATGAGGAAATAATTTCTACACTTTTCCCTGCTGGCTTAATTTTGGGTTAACAAATTAACCCTTTGACTGTCAAGAGGGACGGCTCCTGCACAAATCGTGACAAAAACCGCTACCGACGGCCAAAGGGTTAACGAACTGAAAGTTGAAGAGAGTATTTTCTATAGCATTCAATTTCTCTCAGTGTGACATCATTTGGGTTTAGACTGATCAAACTCCTCGCAGATTATGACAACTTTCTTTCCTTCCTATCTTTCTTCTTTTTTTCTCTTCCCTTATTGATGGTGGGGATACTTACACTACCTACCTCTACCAGGCCTCGAAATGACCTTTCTTGGAAGCCTACGACACCTAGTAGAGGTTTTTGGAATAAGATGCCCTCTCTCGTTGGCCCACAAGAAAGGTTATTTGGAGGCCTAGTAGAGGGTAGGTAGATATGTGTAAGGATCAGGTGGATGGTGGTACAATGGGGTTTGCATTTATAGTGGCTGCTTTAATGGGTCTCATCTGGTCGCGTCGTGAGATCGCAGGTCGGGACATGATGTGAGAGAATCACGAACAAGCTATCGGACTCAGTGAGAGAGAGAGAGAGAGAGAGAGAGAGAGAGAGAGAGAGAGAGAGAGAGAGAGAGAGAGAGAGAGAGAGAGTGTGTGTGTGTGTGTGTGTATGTGTGTTTGTGTGTTTGTTTGTTTGTTTGTTTGTTTGTTTGTTTGTTTGTTTGTTTGTTTGGAGAATCTATGTATGTTTAATTTAGCATGCTCCCATCGTACCAGTTTGTTCACATTGTCTGTGCAAATAGATGTGTTTTCGCTGTGAGCGAGGATGCGATCAAGCCAAGTGAAGCCAAACTGCGAGTGTCCGTGACAGTATGTAGTGTATGGGTGTCAAGTGATGCTGGCCTTACGGTCAGCGTACGTAGGAATCACTTGTTTGGACAGTGAAATGACAACCGACACACAGGGTCAAGGCTGTCTGCCGACAAGCAGGCAAAGTTAACACCTCGGCTATACGTTTTGCTATTAATAAAATATACATTTTCTTAACAGCTTCAGTTATGTTTGTTCTTCTTTCTTGATAGGAATTGAAACTATTCAAAATGCTGTTTAACAATCTCAAGTCTCGATGATTAATGTGTCTTGGTCAAATTCTAGTACAGCCAAGCGCAAACCATGCAGAGCTGAGGAAAAACATATACACTTAAACTTAAGACAAAAATATAAACATGTTAAAACTTTTCTTCAGACTGAAAATACCGCATTAGTTGAATAATTGGATCACGTTTTCAATCTGTGATGGGCGAAAAACATTTCTTGTTCTACAACTATGCACACACATTTTAATCCAGTTAGCCCCAACGCCCTACAACAGCAGATGGATGGACCATACTAATTCAACGATACTGCCAGATGAGCTTGGCGCCATGCTCATCTGACAGTACTGATGAATTATCAAGGACCATCCATCTCCTGCAGCTGGTACGTAGTCATTAGTTAACACCTATAAAATTTGGGAAATTGGGCCATGGGGTTAAATGGGTTCATTGGCTGCGCAGTCTCTCTCTCCCTCACACACACACACACACACACACACACACACACACACACACACACACACACACACACACACACACACGGAGGCACTGACGCATGTATAATTTTAATCGTGAATACAGTATGCGAATGAATTTGGCAACGAAGCATCTGACTGATGGAGGATTGTCCGAGTTTTAGGTTAATGCCAAGAGCAAAAACTCAGTGAACCATTTAAAGCAAACTCAGTCAAGTAACTGGTGCAAATTATAGAAAATGAACTTTCAACATGAACAGACAGAGGAACAGGAGTAAAAGGAAGTGCTGTTCAAAAGGACTTGATGTGGTGACACCTGTTCTAAATGTGATGAGGACACTGAACGGGAAACAAAACGTCCACAGCTGGCCAGTTAACCCATTACGACATGAGGCTGTATTTTTTTCAAATTTGCTTTTTGTCCTGTGAAGGCTACATTACAGATTAGGAGATACATCACCCACTTTAGTTCAAAGGTGGTGCCAGAATAGCTTGGCACATCAGGCGCCAAGCTATTCTGGCACTACCCTTGAACTATCAGTCAAAATTATTTCACAAGCAAAGGTATATCAGGATTGTAATGGTTAAATCAGTTGTTATCTGGATTTTTTTGCATCCTACGTCAGTCCTAAATCAATGTCAGCAAGGAAAACCCATTCGCGGGCATGTGTAGACTGTAGAGGGACACCAAATTTCAGGCATAGACAAACCCGGAAAACCCCGTAAACCGGAGAGCATGAAACATAGAACCGATCTCTGAGTAAGAGGAATGGGTTCTCATGTGACCCCACGACTCACGAGTAGGCTCTATGCCTCTTGCAGCTGAGAAGGTGTGGCTGAGAATTAGTGTTTTAGCTTTCCAAACATTCTCTCTCCGAGCTTGACATACACACGCGTCTGGGAATTTAGGACCGAAATTCAACACTATCCGCGTGTTAACGTACACAGTTAAGCTCTCTTTTTTTTAACTGTAAAGATCAGACTAACTTTGCATTATTACTTCCAAATGCACTTTGATACAAAAACATTAACATTAATGACTGTTATTATTTGAGGCATAAAGGGCTTTACCGCGTAGCTTCTATTATTCATTATAGCTCTGCAGGTGCCTAATCGCAAACATTCGCGATTGCAATTCAAAGCCACCCAATGAATTACAAAGATTACTATTTATCACTTGCAAACAAAATAAACGTTCTTGTTTTTCAATGACCAAGCCACCCTCTTCAACAGCAGACGAGAGGCACACAATCCGTTCAATCATCTACTGCTTGTAAATATAACCAAAAGGATTTCTGAACCTGTAATTGTAAACAGTCGACGCCGTGTGTCGGTTTTTCAAAATACGAAACAAACTCCAACACGTTGGTGTCAATTCTCAAGTGTAAGTAACAACATGAAACAACAAGGAACAACTTTATTAAGAGACTGACCTCTTCTCCCAATTCGGACAAGCAGATTAAAATAAATGTAAACGAGTTGACGAATAATCTAAAGCGGGAGGTTGCCACCGACTACATTAGTGACAGAAATCCTCAACATGAACATTCTTAAACTCCACACTCAGTCACACACACACTCAGTCACACAAACACACACACACACACACACACACGCACACACACACACACACACACCAATGACTCTGACTTGATCCTGTTTAAAGCTGCTTTCTTTCTCTCACTCATCCAGCCCTGACTGATGACACACTGGATGTCGACTAATCAACAGTTCACGAGCAGTGTCATGTATTTCTAAGCCATAGCACTGTCATGGTCGATCCATCTTCCGATGCTGATGTGAACAAAATGTGCAAATTAACTACAAGAACTAACATGGCTGCGTGAGTATGTCCATCCAACGGGACAGTGCGAAAACTTGTTCCGATTATCGCCAACCGAGTGTTGACCGAGTGACACACGGTGAAAGCCGCCCTATTTCCACCACCCACCCAACCCCCACCCCCCTTTTCTAAGTCCTCAGCCACAGGCTTACAGTTAAAACCTGATAGCTTCTTCTGTTTGAGGTGTGCAGATCCATGCGATTTAGTCCCGACCAGCCAAAGACATGGATTCTCTTGAGTCTCTACGACTAGAACTGAGGGTTCATGAAAATCTATCCCACGTGTAGATGGAAAGTGGGGCTCAGGGGCTTTTATGTTATTCTCAGCAGCGTAAGACAGGAAATAGTTCAGGTGCTTATAGACCCAGGTAATGCCCGATTTATGAATGACTCCAGTTTGCTTTCCAACTCAAAGTTCGGCCCACCTGCCCCGTATTATTGTTGTAGTTTATCACTTTCTTCCGTGTCATGTACAAGTGAGAAGTAAAACCCGGGTCTAATACTTCCGCAGCCAAACGACCTAGAAGTACAAGTTTGCAGTCGTGCATGGTAGGCCGTCCGGCCATGATAGCTGACAGGTAGTGAAGGGTTTGCAAGGTTCCTCCTCGGCGTACTGAAATGATCTTTGTCATCATTTTAACGTCCAGTTACATGAGAAATAGTCTTGCAATCCATTTTTTTTTTTCAAATTCAAAAGTCCGTTCCCGATGGTACTGTGCATAATAAAGACCCCAGTAGCAACACACCTTCGGGCCCACAACGGCCGCATTGGGCCCGCGCACGTGCGCGGGCCAACTGCGCCGCCGTAGGCCCGTAGACCTTTCCTT
This sequence comes from Semisulcospira habei, assembly GCA_036245525.1. Lineage (NCBI taxonomy): Eukaryota > Metazoa > Mollusca > Gastropoda > Semisulcospiridae > Semisulcospira > Semisulcospira habei. Next base: position 147,159,616 of record BTPG01000005.1, on the reverse strand, counting down.
ATTGGGACGTACACCCGTGGTCCACAAAATCTTCGAATATCACTACACTTCTTTTTCAAAAAAATCATTCAAGTTAGTTAGTTATTTGAGTTTAACGCCGAGCAGGCGACTCAATAATCATTCAAGTAAAATCTGGATCTCGCATTGAGTATTCCGTTATAATCAAATTTAGCCGAAATTACAGTGCCAGCGACAGAGCTAATTTTCTCGCATAAATTTGATCTACCCATGTACAATCCAATCTGTGTGTAATGAAAACTTCCGCGCAAATCTAGCACTGCATACCTTGCCCCTTCCAATAGTCCTTAATACTACGGACCTGACTCAGTTACTTTCCATGTTTGATCTGTCAACTTTCACGCGTACCCGATCCACGGGTAAATCCAACTGTTTAGTCCTAAACTTAATCCCCGGGGACGCCCGCGGTCTCAGTGACGAGTCTGTAAAGGTGTAATTAAAAATGAAAGCTAGTCTTTGGCAGCAAGAGGCATGGATTCTCATGAGCCCTTGCAGTCGCAGGGGCTCATGAGAATCCATGCCTTTTGCACATCTAGGTCAGGATAGCTAAGGACAATGTTTGTAAAGTTTATGTATCAAGTAAACTGATCCCCGATAGGTGTCACTGAGTCGTCGTGTACAATCCTCTTGAAGTGTTTCCGCAAGTTACAATGCAACAAATAGCCTGGCCTTCGAACCCTACTCCAATACAAGGCATACATCACAAGGTTCGTAACCCCATATCAATGTACAGTCAGACTGTAGTCACAATGAACTAGGGGTCCTCTGGATTAAGAGTTCGTCTAGTTAACATTCAAACACACGGTCTCAGTTTGATGTTCGGCTCTAGACATACCGCCAGTTTATTTCAAGTAATCAACTCATTCAGTCCCAATGCCGTATTTCCCAAATCTTAGAGGCGTCATCTAACCACTATACACTAGTTGCAGGAGAAGGATCGACCATGATAATTCAAGGGTAGTGCCAGATTAGCTTGGCGCCAACAGGCGCCAAGCTATCTGGCACTACCCTTGAATTAACATGGTCGATCCATCTCCTGCTGTAGTTCGTCGGGGCTGTATGGGTTAAGGTGAATTTCATTCCAAGTCACTCAGAGTAACAATTATTTCAGTGATTGTAACGCACGCAGACTTGCCCACAGTCGTACGCACAGACTCTCACGCAACAGACGCATACACCGCCACTAACTCAGACGGGCGCATTCATGCGGTAAAACACAACACACGGGCTCCCTTTCTAAAGTAACCTTTATACACTATAAATGAAAAGAACGACTTAAATGATTATCAACTATATACACTGTTCTATTATCACACCACACACGTATCACAATATCTTTGCCAGGTTAGGTCTTAGTCTCACATTGCCTCCAACCTGTTCGATGTTGTTGCCTGGTTACGTTGGTCCTTCTCACGTCTAGGCGTGAAAGTCCTTCGTCGTACGCTTGTTGCCGTCCTGTCTCTCTTTGGGCACGGACGTCCTTGTTCTCGTACGGTACTCAGTTCTCTCTTGGACTTGGGTGTCTTGGTCCCCAGTCAGACTCACTCTCAAAAGAGCTGGAGGGATGACCTCACGTAGGTCCCACCTGCGACTCGACGTCTCGGCGTCCGTCTTTCCACTCTCGTTACAAGAACTCTGAATAGACAAAAGTCCCAACGTAACACTTGCTAAACACACAACATATTGGATCAATGAGAAACGTCACGTAACCTGGCTGATACAAATAACTCACACGTTCATTCACACACACACACGTGCTTCATAAACTATTTTCGTATCACCTCCATATCTGTCACTATCTTGAAACAGACTATAGCCTAACACTCTTGCTATACATTACTCTATACACTGGAAAAGACTATGCTTAGCCAACCACGTACTATCTTCATAGCGGCTTAGACATACACACTTCATATTCCTTTAGTCATCTAACTCGATAAACAACTGTACACAAAAACACCGGTTACTTCACCGAATTCTAAACATACCATAACTAAACCAAACCGGAACGCCGCTATACAACCACATTAATCTTACCACGCATACTGTCTTTAACTAAACAACTATCAATACTACGTTTATAGAAACATACCTGAAATCTAGGCTTCAGAGTCTTGGAATGCGGGCTAGGTAACTCAAACACAACCGTTCCATACGACAAAACAGCCCGCACTCCCGATCTAGACCTCTGACAGTCACAGCTTCCGCCTAGAACTCACTAAACAGAACTCACTAAAAAAATCCCGTGCTAACCATGTCTTACAGATTTCCCGTGCGTCTAATGCCACCACAAACAAACCGTTAACAAAACCCCTACCGTACTAATCCTACTCGTTAACAAAAACCGTACCGTACTAATCCTAATGAATGAGCACTATGCACGAGCATAGAGCTTCATCACAGTGATGTTGTTGAACTATTCATGCCATTTTCAACTTAACTAAACAGTAATCGCAGGAAGACGTGAGTCACCAGCACATTAAATGAGCAATTCACAATTCATGAGTAAAACCAATCTATGTGTTCATTAAGTGGGAACTGCTAAAGATTCAAACAGATACATTACCGCCTTCCTAAACCAAGGCAGCACAGCCCCATAGTCTTTCGTAACCCCATAGTCTGTCTTTAATAGCCATAAAGATCCATGTACGGCCAGCATTCTTTAAAGTACAGTGGACAAATACACTCTAGTTGAGTATTGTTGCAGAGAGAAAAAAAAAAACACCAGAAAAAAGTTACTTAACGAGCACGCAACGTAACTTTGTTTCTGGTCAAGAATGTTACAGTAATTATATGAAAAGTTGCAGCATACTTTCCCCTTCTGGTAAACTTCATGGCATCCAATCAAAGAAAGCGAAACCAAAAGAAGAAAAAAAAACAAGCATAAGGAAAGAACAACCTACAAATAGTACAATGGGATAAACCTTTAGCAGGCTCCATACACCCATGAGTACCTATGCCTCTTGCTGCCCCATTTAAATCTGTGTCCATCAGACGAGACGAAGTCAATGGGCGTGACGCCTACGATCAAGAGTAATGCCCTATCCAGATGCACTACCCTGCTGTCATTCCTATTAAAGCCAACTTCAGCGTCAAATGTTTTACCGTGTTGGTCTATCACCCCAGCCCTTCATCTAGACCCCATTAACGTACAAGATGCTCATGAGCCCCTGCAGCCGCTCATGAGGAGTTTGTGCTTCTTGCCCAAGCAAGATCAGTTTCAGGCAGACGTAGCTCTGTCCCTAGAGCGAAGGGAGTTTGGAGGTGTAAATCTGATTGACCCCATTTACTTCAAAGGAGTTTTCTAGCACTTCTGAATGCTTCAAAGGGGACGGGGGCGACCCTGAATCAATGAAAAGCAATGTAAGTGTAATTAGGAGACTTTCAAGTATAATGATGATGTAGACAAAATGTGACATTGCGCAAACTAATGTCACGAATTCATAAACAGTGAAAAAAAACAATTTCAGTACACGTATTCATAAATGGATACTTCATTAATGGCCGTTTTGAATTTAATTAAGTGAATCATGATAAGTTACACTGTTTCGTGATTCGATTATTTGCGATTCGCGCCGTAAAAAATATCACACAATCGGCCGTTCGACGGCGATTTTTTCTTAATACACACTGAAGTTTACATCCATGCAACAAAGTTAATCAGTCCGACAGACTGAAAAAGTAAGAACCCATTTAACCTTTTGGTAGTCGGTAGCGCTTTTTGTCGCCATGAATCCTGCGGGACTCATCGCGACAAAAAGCGCTACCGACAGCCAAAGGGTTACAGCGCAAGGCTCAAAAGTATCAGGAAAACAAACAGCTGCCTTCTCAGGCCAAAGACGCGATAATTAAACGACACATAATCGGTGTTATCTGAGTGCAAGAGCAACTTTCCCAGGAACCTAAAACAGTCAGAAGATATAACCCAGAAGAAAAAAAAAAAAACACTTAAAATGGTACAGATAAAACGCGTCGGCCCGCGATACCTACTTCCCTCAAGAGGCAAGGACTGTCATAAACCCTCTGTGGCTGCAGAGACTCATAAGCATCTATGCGTGGTATAGGTCTTGCAGGCAGGACATGACTGGCTGAAGGAGAGCGGGAGGGTCTTGTGTGTAACACGCTGCTTGAGTAGAAAACGATACACCGTAGGAAAGATACTGCATGAAACTAAATAGTTTAAAATTACGAGAGGCACAGATGATCATGAACCTTCGCAACCTGCAAGGCTTTATTTAGGATCAGAGCCTGTTGCGGGCAGAGATGTCTGCCTCTGTTCCTTCAAGAGAGCGCTGCTTTTAGTCAAAGATGGTATGCACCGCCAAGTGTATGTGATTTTTTTTTAACCCTTTGGCTGTCGGTAGCGGTTTTTGTCGCGATGATTCCGGCAGCCAAAGGGTTAATACGCAACAGAAGCCTGCACGGAGTCCATAAAATGTGAAGAAAGTGCTGCAACTGTACATGTAATGTTCGACTATACTTAGTAAACATAATAATCTGGCCTGCTTTCTGGATATCATTCAGCTGAACCAAAATTTAAAGTGATGCCATACTACCATATCCTGTTATCTTGCATTTACTCATTAATATGATAACCTAATCTGCCCAGTGATAGAATTGTCCCTTTCCTCCTACTGCCAATTACGGGAATTGAATTTCTTTCCTGCATTAAATAATTTCCACGATTTGGCGTCAGGAAAAGTGAAGGGGACAAGTTTGTGAGAAATGACAGTAAAGGCGCAAGGCAAACCCATAATTTCTCCTACCTCTGGCAAACACACATACAAATTTAATCCACACAGGCATAGAGCTGCACTGATGTACACCTCTTGCAAAGTGCAGTCAGAGTGGGTTCGAACTAGTGAGGTGACGTAGCTGAATGGGTCAGCCTGTCTCAAAGACCTTGCAAGAGGCGTCACCTCTCAGAATCTCTCGCAAGCGCATGTGCATGGACTCATGAAAATCTATGCCACTTGCTGTCAAGGATAGGCCCCAGGATTTACTCTGATCTCTGCTCCTCACATAAATGAAGCCAGCGGAGATTAGGCCTGTGAAAGGGGTGGACTGTGCAAATGTTGGCGCGACGCACGTGCCGCAAACCTGATTACTGTGCACATGCATGGTCCCTTCGTCAACGTCCCGGAGACTGATGCAGTCGTAGGGTTCTCTTTTTCTTCAGGTCAGTCAAAGCGCGTGGACAGCGCTGTTAGAAGACACGCCATCTCCCCTCTGAGGACAACACACAGAGGTAAGCCTGTCGCTTCAGTCTACAGCAGATAGGGGAATCAGTTTTCGAACCACTCTGCAAACCTTTATCGTGGGCTCATGACAATCTGCCGGTTCTACGGGGTATTTTTTAAAAGAGATCAAAAGACACTAAGGAGTTCGCCGATGGATTGCAAGACCTAATCAGAGTCAGTTTGAGAAATGTCGTCGCCAAACTTTCCCAGCCCAATATATTTGCAGTGTGGGATGTGCGGGGGACGGTGGCCATGAACTTGAAACGTTTTCCAAAGATCTTTGACTCATTGAGAAGGAAAAAGATGTCAAGTTTAGCTTTTCATGAAATATGACTATGAATAATTTATTTACAAGTAAACGTAAACGTTACGTTTAAGATTCAGCAAAAATGACACACTTCCTTTCAAAACGATGTAATGGGACCACACGCATTTCATCAGTTGTGAAAACATTTGCAAATGTACAAGGATTAATTGTACAATGACTGAATGCTATGTTACGGGAAGAAACTCGCTGGATCTGTTGCGAGATCACTTTAACCCCTTCACTGCCGAAAAAAGTGAACACGATTCAACTGCAAGAGACACAGATCCTCATGAGCCCCCGCAGTCGCTCTTGCTGAACAATTTCTTTAAAGCTGTGGCTTTTTGGTCGTTTCGTGAACAGAGATTTCAGAAACATACTATGCGTCCAGTTTCAGGGTCTCTATCCCGCTGAACAATACATGCCACGGAAAGGGCCTTTAACAAACTGCCCACCCTTATCTCATTAGTCTGCACAGCATCGTGATGCAGGAGAATCTGCGTACCAATAAAGGTGTCAGCTGACACTTGGCAAATAACGTGGCCAAAAAAGCCATGACACGAGGTCAAACCGTTCGCCCCATTCAGAAGACTAGATTCCCAGCATAGATCTACTCACATCATCTACAATAGGCATAGAGTCACATCAGCCCCTGCGACAGTGGCTCGTGTGACTATGCCTCTTGCCAGCAGACATCAGGGCCCATTTACATCTCTTTATAATAAAGTCGGCATCATGTTTTTCGTGCTAGACAATATAACAGGATGTCCAGTTTGTGCTCCCATCAGCATGAACACTCCTCCCCCTGACCATGCGAACCTTCACTGAAAGAAGACAACAATAAAACTAACAAACTGGTCCCTTATAGAAATTATAGCCTCCTACGCGCCCACTCACTTTCAGTCTCCCTCAGTAATTTAGTAGTCCCTCCAAGAATCCCTTCCAGTATAGTCAACAATAGGCATAGATCTAGAGTCAATGTCACTACCTTCCTGTCACGATACATCCAAAGACGAGCAAAATTTACATCAGTTTACATCAGGTATGTGGTCACTGGACCTTCACCATATCTCTAGTCAACATCCAGTGAAGGAAGCAGTAAAAATCCAAACTCAGCAGAGCACTTTCAAACTAGCTCTCAAATACTGGCCGTTTAACTCAAAGCCTAGAACCGTACAAGCCTAGTGACAGTCCCCACCATTGCAGGCCAAACACAAATGGTGTACAGCAAGAAGTATGGTCTTTCCTGAGCCCCCTGACCATGTTGGGGCTCATACTGATCTACACCTACAGCAGAAAGTGGCGATTGCTGATCTTATGAGATGGATTGTTCGGGGACAAACTGAAACTACAATACACCTATTTCCACGCCCACGAGAGTGCTTTTTTCTGTATTATCAATCTTGTGACCTCGACGCATTGTCAAGCAAATGACCAGGTACAATAGCGGCTGGACGATATCTAGATATTGACGCTTCTAACAATTCAACCACGGAATCTATTCACATCTTCTCTAGGCTACATTGCTGCAGATTGAACTCCGGACAACCCTCTCGGCATCATAATCTTGTCCCTTGTCTCCTTGACTGCGTGCGCAAAATAAGGTGAACTTGTGTGAAATCATTGAAAATTCACATCAACTTCATTTAAAAACAAATGAACTCTAGAATTTTTTAGTGCGTGTACGGGTTAGCGCATTTTTGGGGGAGACAATAGGCGCACATGCCTCTTTTCGTGTTTGTCCTTGCTAAACTACAACATTCTTAGAGACAGAAAGAGAGATGAAATAAAACTTTATTAAGAGAGAAAAAAACAACAGCCTAGTGATAATAAAGTGTAAAAATGGTTATAACTAAATAGTGTATACACGGTATAAGCGAAGACACAGTCGTACTATCCGTGAACTGAAAAACTCGAAAAGCTTTTGGTCAGGCATGGAGCCGCAGGAGCCAAAAGGAGGGGAGGAAATACGGTCGCAGCGGGTTTGATATGTGCCAGATATCTCTCACGACAGCTTGATGATAACTGACTCGCACCCACACTTGCCGGAATTCAGGGACCTTTTTTCTCTGTCCGTTGAGTTATAGACTGTGACACACTAATTTATTTTGTGTCCATAGATATGTCCATAGATATCAAGAGACGTACGTCCTCTGATGCCCCATCAGCTTGCGAGAAAGAATGAAGATCTATGCCACTTGATATCAGAATCTTCCTACACTTTCTTTACTTCCTTATTGTGTTTCAGAGTGTCAGTCTAGAGACGACAATAAAAGATCAGGAACGGAAAGAGGAGGTGGGAGGACAAATGCCTTAAAGTACACCTCTGTCTGAATACATCTGCTGGTGTCATTGCCCGCACCGTAGAGTCGTTATATTTAACCCATTCACTGTCGAGAAAAATTGAACACCACTAAACTGTAAGAGGTATACATCCCGATGAGCCTCCGCGGGGAATTATGAGTATCTATGCCACTTGGTCAAATACCGTTGTATCCATGTTTCTTAGACGGCTGGAAATCTTTGACGTTCGTCTCTTGCTACTATGCACCTATGCAGGATGCAGGGGTTCATGAGAATCTATGCTTCTTGCAGATAGATCGGGCATGATGACAGACTGAGACAGGGTAAACAAAATAGACAAAATAAAGCCCCGACAATATCTTGTGGGACGTAGACTTAAAAAGATGTTAGATTTTCAGCGGTATAGAATATAAATGTGAGTGTGACAGGATTTTTCAGGATCTATGTTTCTGTCGCATGAAAGAACAGTTTGCCTATGGAATGGACAACAAAAAAAAAATAAAATACCCAAGGAAAACGGATTATACTATTGGACACAGGGACTGGACCAAACTGGTTGTCTCCCACGAATGCTGAGCTATCAGCGCAGCAGTCGAGGGAGACAACCAATGTGGGACTGGACCAGACGCTTTGAATTCGACAACCTGTTACTGGTCATTCTGTTGGGTTGATACGTCTCGCGTCGTGACTATTACTATTAGAGTAGCAGAGTCCTCGCATGTCTGTCAGTTGCTTTAAGAACCCTTGACTGTCGGTAGCGGTTTTTGTCGCGATGATTCCCGCAGGAATAATCGCGACAAAATCCGATATCGACAGCCAAAGGGTCAACTTGTTGACCTTGCTGAGAAAACTGACAATCTCGTTTCAAAAGACTCATTATTACAGTCCATAGCAGTCAAAAAGATTAGCTTATTACGCTGTACGTGTAGAACTACACTCTTTGTATACATGTAACTCCAGAGGATATGTCAGACACGGACATCATCAGCTAAGAAACAACATGCAATTAGTGAAGGTCATAAACAGTATTTTTTGGTAAACATTATTTATTCGCACTGGAATTCGGAAGACAACCTGAACACTCTCAGAACCCAAGGCCACTGTTAGTAGCGGGCTCAGGTGGTAACTCTGCGCCTCACAATACCTGCCAACCACCTGCCCGCTAACCTTCACCTGTGGGAGCGGCGGGAGCAAGGGAGTCTACAGTCATCTCTCTTGCTTCCTCTGTTTAAGCAAACGGGACCAGTTCCGGCGAGTCAGCAAAAGGCATAGCTTTGCATTAGCCCCTGCGGCTGCAGGGGCTCATGAGAATCTATGTACTGCAGACGGAAGGAATCATAAGCGGAAGTACATTTGCCTGGAAACGGCGGGATCTGTGGAATATTCCTTAATCGTGGTATTTAGCCGATAATAAACGGAGGTCATTTGACTAATCAAATGTCTATCGGGTCCACCTGTGAATAATGACAAAATGTGTCTTCGCGTGTCAACTAGAGACCCATAAACATATCACTGAAAATAAAAATCAGGACCACGCTCTGTCCCCGTTTTGCCATGCACCATCGTCCAATGCAATCAAGGACCAACACAAAAAATGCCTTAGGTCAGTATTCGAAAAGAGCTGTCGTATCAAACGTTTTGTCTAGTAGTCCTAATCGTAAAGTCGCATACAAATCAGGACACAGTTATTTACAGTTCTGTCTACGACAGCTTACATCACACTCGTCTTCCTTACAAATTGACCATAACGCCCTCTGTTGTCACAGATCATGTCTTAACGCTTTTCATCCTGATATAATTATTATTGCTTGAAATAAATTTGACTGATAGTTCAAGGGTGGTGCCAGAATAGCTTGGCGCCTGAGGCGCCAAGCTATTCTGGTACCACCCTTGATCTAAAATGGTTGATCCATCAAGAAATGCTCACACACACAAAAGATATACGTGTACCATAAACTAATAACGGATACACTAGGCAGCTGTATATGACAACGAAAAATTATAAGGTGAATGCATGTTTAAAGGAATAAATGCGTCTTTAAAGACTGCCGGAAACTATTGGCTGATTCAACATATCTGAGGGACTGTGGGAGTTTATTCCTTGGGAAAAAAATGGTCCTTGTTATGAGAAAGACCTCTCGCCAAACCAAAAGACTTAGTTCTCACAGTCGGAAAGCGTAATAGTTTAATGTCTGCTGAGGAACGGAGCTGTCTTAAAGGTATGTACAAATGAAGAAGCTCAGAAAGATAGACAGGGCCAGTAGAAGTTGGTTGGTTGTACATTGCTTAACGTCCCGACAGCAACAAGGCTTTCTCAGGACGTGCCTGCACTGCTTGTGAAAAAAACAATTAACAGAATATTGAATGTATGCCGCCAGCCGGTCTAATACACACACAAAAAAAAAAAAACTAAGACCATTTAGCAACACACATCCAATATCAAGAGATACAGGCAGCGCAGACAGTAGGGAGAGTTTAAAAAAGGAAAATGCGGGTTAATGGACCAAGGGTAGACAGAAACACATGCCCCAGAATAGAGGGGAAGACCCACCCTGTGGGGTTGACCAGGATGACCCTGGGAACTAAAAAGTAGGTAACCCCACCCAAGTCGCCTAGGGCAGACCCGGGTGGGGGTGGGCCAGTAGAAGGAGACAGACAGGTATGACAGATGGACAGAACATTGCATTGAACTCTAGATGTGATAGGCAACCAATGGAGTGAGCGCAGGATGGGTGTGATGTGGTCTGACTTCTTTGCCTTGACAACAAGCCGTGCTGCTCAGTTCTGCGCCCTCTGAGGACAGCCACACAGGAGTGCATTGCCGTAATCGAGTCGGGACAATTGATTGATTGATTGTTCATTGCTTAACGTCCCGACAGCAACAAGACTTTCTCAGGACGTGCCTGCACTGCTTGTGAAAAAAAAACCCAACTAAACAGAATATTGAATGTATGTCGCTAGCCGGTCCAGTACGTTAAATAAACCTACGACATGGGGCCTAAATAAAGCCAAGACCATTTAGCAACACACATCCAATATCAAGAACAGCAGTGCAGACAGTAAGGGGAGTTTACAAAAGGTAAATACAGGTGAATGGACCAAGGGTAGACAGAAACACATGCCCCAGAATAGAGGGGAAACCCCACCCTGTGGGGCTGACCAGGGTGACCCTGGGAACTAAAAAGTAGTTAACCACACCCAAGTCCCCCAGGGCAGACCAGGGTGGGGGGAAGAGTCGGGACAAGACAAAGGAGCAGACCAGCGTTTTAGTGGCTACTGGTGTGAGAAGATGCCTGATGGAGTTAATGACGCAGTTCAGTAAATGCAGGTCTACAGCTATTCAAAACGCGTTGTTTTAGTGAGAGACTGCAATCAATGGTGACGCCAAGATTTTGCACCTGAGCAGAAAAACTAACTTCAGTAAATTGAAATTTGCAAGTTATATCATTGTTGTTGCAGTTGGTGTTGTTGATTGTTGTTTTTTCGGAGAGGGGGGTGGGGGGGGGCTGGTAATCCTGAACTATGTCCAATTTGACACAAAACAGACAAGGACAAAAATTTGAAAGCTCGTCTAACATTACCGACAAATTAATCTAAAGCAAAGTAACGTTAGACAGCTGATAAGAATTAATGGATTGCGACTCAACAGGGAAGACGGGTATCGGCAGACTTTGTGACTCTAATAAATCAGGAATCTGAGACAATCGTGTCAAAAGTCCGGCACCATTGTCTCCGTCATAACAGTATCTGTCTCAAAGCCAGCACCTTCCACAATTTTGCATAGACGCAAATTTAGTCATGGGTCCATGCAGGGGCTCATGAGAATCATTGCTACTTGTTGGCCAATATCGGCCTAATTTAAATCCTCAAAGAGAGGACTGGTATCGGCCTTTACAACTCTTATCCCCTTTCAATGCCTGGAATGTAAAAAAAAAAATCCGATCATGGAAAAAGGAAATAACGCTAATCTCCCATTACATGCAGCACGAAGCACGGGTGCAAGAACTCACTTTTTAGTGCAAGAACTCACTTGTTAATGAACATAAATGAGATGAGACGAGGCCTGACTTTTTTTTTGTTACACTTACAGTGTTTGTCCCGTCAACGTGACATCTACGGTGCTCGTCTTTGTGATGCGTTTCTTGTTTACGAGACTTTTAGTTTTAGTACGGACTGAACGTGAGACAATTTCACTCTGACCAGAAATACTCCCGACAGCGAAGGACCTCATGAAAATCTAAATGAAGTTGTTTTTTTTTCAGTGCCAGCTGCGTTCAGGTGCTAACTGCGAGGGCCGATAGACTGACAATGGCAGCCCAAGGTGTACAGTCGGGGGTCACTTGGTACTCGCTTGAACAAGCATTGATCAAGTCAGTCATTACCTCTGAGATGTCAGACCAGCCGATCTGTCGCGTCCTCTAGATCTAGTGCTTTGCAGATTTATGCTATTGTCCGGCCAACTTGGGTGTGGACAGGAAAACTAAAACAGTCTCTCAACCACCCCAATACTTCTCCAAAATGAATAGATTTTTATGAGCTCCTAGGTGTTCGTAAAATCAATGCCTCTTGCCGGGGGAGATCGGGTCCAATTGAATCCACAAACGGAGTAGGTCATGGGGGCCACAGTTTATTATGCGAGAGGGCTAAGTCTAAATGAAGTTTCAGAGCTAGGCGATGCACGTGTCTTGTCACCAGAGACAGGTCAGATTACCAGAGGGAAGCGCGGACAAGCGATTTCAGTGGCGGTAACTTGACTCTAGTGTAAAAAGCCACCGTCATGGCTGTCTATACCTGAATGTTTTTACTGTTATTATTAACTCATTCACTGCCGGGAAAATGCGGACACTACCCAACTGCAAGAGGCAAAGAACCCCATGAGCCCCTGCACCTGTGGGGGCTCATGATGTTCTTTGTCTCTTGTCGGACTATATCTGTGCTCCTCAGATGAGTAGGGTTTCTGGCGTTGAATTTATCATGGCTATAAATTTACACAATTTTTGTTTGCAGGCAGTGACGAGGTTAACACTCGCTGTTTAGCTTTTCTTGTTGACAATAAAACCATGCCTAGAAAGCGTGTGCAACTATTGCAATACAAAAGGGACGCCATTGACAGGATTTCAGTTGTTAACTTACTGGGACTCAAGTGGCCCTAAAGCCAAACGCGACAGAGTATTATTTTTTTGTTTTATTTTTCATCACGAAATGGTTTTCTATGCAGACGCAGTTGTAGTCTGATTGTAAAGCTCAGTTTTCTAAGTTACTTTATTCATAATACAGCACCATGAGATAATGAAGTTCACTCGATCATAAGCATCTTAAAACGCGCTTGTGTTGCCAGCAACTTAGGTTCATGCTTGGTCAATGTCCAAGACTGCTATTTTCTACAGATAAACTGTGAGGCTGGAGCGCATGTGCACTTTATTTTCTACACTCTATGAACTGTTACACGACGGAGTAAACTCGCTATATTTTGCGTTTACAAGTTGTTGTTGGGATTTTTGTGTAGGTTTTTTTGTTTTTTTTGTTTGTTTTTTTTTGTATTTTGCTGTTGGGGTTGGTTGTTGTTGGGTTTTTTTTTTCTTATTGGCCTTTGCAGTCTAACTTGCACGTGATTGTAAAAGCAGCCTAGAAGAGGATTAAACTTCTGTTTCAATGTTCAAAGAAGGCAGCGTTCTTTATAAAGGTCTGTTTGTTTGTTTGTTTTTAAATAGAATTACTTAAATGCTGAAGCTTTCAAAGTTTATACAAGAGCTCCCAAATTGTCGTGCAACCGGTCCTAACTACAGGCCTGCATCTGTCGCAGTTTTCTTCCATCCACAACTAATATTTAGAACGTATCCACCCACAGAGCGCGGCGCGTGCGGCTCCACCCGACAGCACCCTTATTACGTATCGATTTCCATCTTTCCTGCCTTTTGTTCCGCCTGCCGCCTAACGGCCTCGAAAACTCAACGTCTCGTGACTCTCTCCGCTTTAAAAGCATGGATGTAAATGAAGTTTTTGACACGATTATGCGGCGTAAAATAACGCCACAAAAGCACTTGCAAGAGGTATACATCCTCATGAGCACCCGCAATTGCGGGTGCTCATGAGGATCTATACCGCTTGCCAGATGGATGGAGTTCCGCACGTCAGCTAATGGCCTCCAAAAACACGCCGCTGCCTGCAGTGCTCGCTTGTTCGAGTACTGCGAGTACAATGAGCAGCCTGGATTCAGTGCTTTGTAGTTTCTGTCCTTTTCAATTCCGGAGCCAGACTGCACACATTTCAGAAAAAAAAATCGTTTAGACACTGCTCAACTCAGCTAAGAAGAGTCGACCAAGACACCACTCAACGGTGGTGCTTGAATGGTTTGGTGCCTCGAGACTCCATGCCAAACAAATCGGGCATTACCCTTGAGCTACAAATGATCAAGCGATCTCCAAAGTTGGCGTTTGAAATAACCGGGGTGCTACAGCCAGAATTATTTGCATAAAAATCTCCGGCTTACCATCGACGGAAGAAAGCGTTCCCGGGTGGGTAGAAAGGAGGAGGGAAATTGTATCGGGTGGATAAAGGGTGAAAGGAGACGGGTGGCGTTCTGTTAGATGCGGAGGCAACAAAGCTTCAGTGTCACAGTGTAATATGATATAAAATCGGCTATACGATGTCTCTGACAACAACCACAAAATATACCTTTCGAAGCTTTCTGTTTTAGAGTCGACAACAAGCTGGAAAAAAACTATCTTTTTATCAGAATTAATCAAAGCACAACATACTCGTCAGTGAAGTTTTGTCGTTGCGTTCGAGTGCACAAAGGCCATCGGGGCGACGTCAGCCGACGTTGGCCCGCGCACGGCTGTGCGCGGGCCAAATGCGACCGACGTCAGCCCGATGGGCCCATCGGGTTGTCACTTCTGATCAAAGTCGTGACTGAAATGACAATAGCATCAGTCCCATCAGTTCTCGATCTAACGTGCAACTCAGCCCTCAACAATTGATTCAAATTAAAAACCACACAGAACATGACACAGGAAATGTTTCAGCAGCTTGAAGCATCAAACGCAAACGCATGTTTTACCATAAACTCAATAAAATCACCACATGGTGCTAAAAATCCAACACATGGTGCTAAAAACCCACAGACATAGATCTATTCCAAAACACGCGACACCTAAAAAGGTTTGTGCGCAAAACATCACAAACTAATTCAAAAGTCTTCTTTGGGACTAGGAGTGTATCATCTTGTCCTGCGCTGTGTGATTTACTGTGTAGAGTTATATTGTGCAATAATAACCATGATCTATGCATATTAAAAATGGCTGAGTTCTCAGCACACGTTTAGGGCGTGTCACTGAACAGTCAGGACGGCCTGACCCAAAGTTTTATTTGTTATCTGCATATGCACGCGAACTCATACATAATCGATTGTCATGGTGTGTTAGTTTTAACTTGTGTATAAACTGCAACAGAAAACAAAATAAAACAAAACAAACAATAGTCAGTGTGATAGTGTGATGATGAAACAAGTACTAAATGATTGGCTTTCATACGATGGTTTTTTTTTTTGTTTTTTTTTTTTTGTTAAGGACCAAAAATAACAAAAACACAAAACGGCTGATTGCAGTGAAATTTCATGAAAATTTTGTGGGGAAAAAATCCTCTAAAAATAAAAATTAAATGATTAAATTATGAAAAGGCAAATAATGTATCTAAGAGGAGTATCAGGGCAGACAAGAGGGCCTACACAGACAGCCTGGCAGCAGAGGCAGAAAAGGCAGCTGGCAGCGGCAACATGAAACAGCTCTACGACATTACCAGAAGATTGTCGGGTAAGTATGGCCATACAGAAAGACCAGTAAAAGACAAAGAAGGCAAGCCTATTGCAGACAGAGCAGACCAACTCGACAGATGGGCCGAGTATTTTGAAGAGTTATTGAACAGACCTAGCCCACCCGACCCCCCCGACATCCAGCCGGCAGAGACCGACCTACCCATCAGCTGTGACAGACCCAGCCGGGAAGAGATCAGAAAAGCAGTGGCATTTTTGAAGAATGGCAAAGCAGCAGGGCCAGATGGCATCCCAGCGGAGTCTCTGAAAGCAGACCTAGAGACAACAGTTGAGATGCTGTACCCACTGTTTGGAAAGATCTGGGAAGAGGAGGTGATGCCAGCTGACTGGAAGGAGGGGTACCTAATCAAGCTTCCCAAGAAAGGCGACCTCAGCAAGTGTTCCAACTACAGAGGAATCACCTTGCTGTCAGTACCAGGGAAGGTCTTCAACAGGATCATCCTAGAGAGAATGAAGAGCTCCGTTGACCCCCAGCTGAGAGACCAGCAAGCAGGATTCAGGAAGAACCGATCATGTACAGACCAGATCGCCACTCTCCGCATCATCGTGGAACAGTCTCTGGAGTGGAGCTCCCCGCTGTACGTCAACTTTGTGGATTATGAGAAAGCATTTGACAGCGTGGACCGAGAGACTCTGTGGAAACTCCTACGACACTACGGTGTACCCACAAAGCTCGTCCGCCTGATCAAGAGCAGCTATGATGGCATGACATGTCGCGTGATCCACGAAGGGCAGTTCACCAGAGAGCTCCAGGTCAGAACTGGTGTCAGGCAGGGGTGTCTGCTGTCTCCGTTCCTCTTCCTACTGGCCATAGACTGGGTCATGAAGATGACCACAGAGCACAGACGAAGTGGAATACAGTGGACACTGTGGACACAGCTTGACGACCTCGATTTTGCAGACGACTTGGCATTACTGTCCCACACTCATCAACAAATGCAGGACAAGACCACGAGGCTTGCTGACATCTCGTCCCAAGTGGGCCTCACCATTCACAAACAGAAAACAAAGACAATGAGGCTGAACGCAACCAAGGAAGAACCAGTCTTGCTTGCTGGCACCCCGTTGGAGGAGTTGGAGTCCTTCACCTATCTCGGGAGCATCATAGACAAAAAAGGCGGCACTGATGCAGATGTCAGAGCACGAATCGGTAAAGCCAGAGCAGCCTTTCTCCAGTTGAAAAAAGTGTGGAGTTCCAGAGAGCTGTCACAACACACCAAAGTCCGGATTTTCAACTCCAATGTAAAAGCAGTTCTCCTATATGGAGCAGAGACATGGAGATTGACAAAAACCACAGTCAACAGAGTACAGACCTTCATGAACAGTTGCCTTAGAAGAATTTTGAAAATCCACTGGCCAGAGAAGATCAGCAACGTCAGACTCTGGGAGAGAACAGAGCAGATAACAGCAGAGAATGAAATTGGGCGAAGAAGATGGGGATGGATCGGTCACAGTCTGAGAAAGCCAGCTTCCAGTATCACTAGGCAGGCATTGTCATGGAACCCCCAGGGAAAGAGGAAAAGAGGTAGGCCGAGAAACTCCTGGCGTCGAGACCTCCAAGCAGACATCAAGAGACTGGGAACCACCTGGAGTAGAATCGAAGGAGAAGCACAGGACAGGAGTTGCTGGAGGTCTCTCGTCGACGGCCTATACCCGGGTAAGGGTGACAGGCTTAAGTAAGTAAGTAAATAATGTATCTCGTGAAATTCTCGTTTCAAACTAAGCTTTTGTTTTTAACAGTTGCAAATATTTTCAGAACACTACAGAAATAAACCGTGCATTGAAAACTTTTTAACTGGGTCCCCGTTCACGACACTTTATCACCTACTCCCAACCCCCGAAAGCGAATTATCACTTCGGTTATGCAAATGACGCCAGAACCATTATTATCTCTCCAAGACCCCGGCATTGCCCAAACCCCCTCTTCACTCTGTCAACTTCCTCAGTAAAGGGCAATCATCTGCAAGAGGCGCGGACCCTCAAAAGCCCCCGCAGGTGCGGGGGCTCACGAGGATCAGCTCCTCTTGCTGGCACAAATGACATCCTATTTTCTCGGACTGAGCAGGCCATTGAGCAGAGGAGTTCTTAATTTCTTTTTTCCCTTGATCTTGGCAAATTTAACTACCCCCTCCCCATCCCCTATTCCTATCCTCTCACTCGGCCTGTGTTAACCTCGCCTAACCTCCTTCATCCGTCTCGGCATGAGAACTTGTGAGACAAGAGATCCCTAATGACGGAACCGCTGTGCCAGTGAAATGCGAGAGCACGAAAAGCACAGAGCTTCATCGTCAAATTGTGCCCATAAAATGTTGTCACGTTGAAGCTGAATTAACCATTGCTATTTTCTTTCCCATGTATATCTACAAAAGATAGTTAAAGACGATTTTACTTTAAATATGATACATTTCGTAAATAATGATAAAAGTATTTACACAAAAAAACAAAACTTATCAACTCTGTTATGTTACATTTTTGTCACTGACATATAATAATAATAAGCGCATTAAATAGGCGCTTTATCCCAATTGAAAATCGGCTCAAAGCGCCGCCGCGAACTGAACCCAACAAGCACGCTCACGTGAAACACGCGCATTCACTCACACACTGTACATAAACACAGAACATTCACGTGGTGCTAAGGGCAAGCTCAAGCGAGCTACTGTAGTTTTTGGAAATTCAAAGTCGTTTGTATTTGAAATTTGATTAAGTGGGCTGAAAGTGATACCAAAGTGCAGGGGGAGGAAGAGCCGGAGTACCCGGAGAAAGAACCCCCGACGGTCCGCCCGAATTAACGGTGACACTTACTAGAGGAGAAAAATCCGACGCCGGAACCCGTAATCGAACCTCGCACCTTTAGCATTGGTGGCAGGCGCCTTAACCACTGCACCACGGACCGCCCCTGCATTTTAATATTGTATCGGCCCTATTTGATTTACTCTTATTGATACAGTGAGAGGCCGATTGTTGAACGGACATCAGTGTACGACTAGAACACGGAATCACATCACACACGGCTGTCCCCAATGGGCATATCCCAGCAAGCCCCGCGCAGCAGATGGGCCGCTTCGCGTATTAATAATGCATGGTGGGAAGAGTTGGTTCCCTCCCTTCGCTCGAATTTGTCGAAGCTACCCCGCAGCGCACACGCGTGCGTGCGTGAGTGATAAAGATCAGTAATACGGAGAGTGGTTCAAGCAAGGCCAGATTACCGGGGTGTCCCTGCGTAAAGGCCGAAAGCCAAGCCTCTTCACCCGCAAGAGGCACAGATTTTCATGAGCCTCTGCAGGCGCAGGGGCTCATGAAAATCTATATCTCTTACTGGCAGCGATCGACCGTATTTATGCCTCAGAAAGAGAATCAGTTTCCCGGGTCGAGGTCTGTGTAGATACAATGCCCGCACAGCTTACAATTTCTCACAGGACTGGGAAGAAAACATAAAAGACTGAGATAATAGGCGAAAGGATGACAATTTTCCTCTAACTTATTGTTTACAAATCAATGCGCCCAATGCGTGTCAGTGCGCAGCGATTGTGGTTCCCAGGGGTTGCAGGGTACGCTTTTGATTCGGCAGGTAAAGTCGGAGATAATGAAGCTGTACAAGGCATTCCGATTTAAAAGAAAATAAACATGAACTAATCACATCTGATAGCCAACACGTTGAATCGATAACGGATACTATTACTATTGTTTCAAAGACGGAATGTTCGGATTCAACCAGTTTCTAGTGTTTTGTTAACTGATCCGTCAGTCTCATTGTTTTCGACTAAATATGTCACTAGTTCGGGTAAGCTAAAGGTACTCATCATCCTTTCCGACTTATCAAGCGCCTTCACATTATTTACAGACGTAGTCAATTCTGCATGATGCCGCGGCTAAATAAACGAAAGTCGAGTGAAAGCTCTTTGAAATGTTGGAACCGTTAAATGTTTGGCTGAGATTTACATAGTTTCTTACGTTTAACTCTGCCCCGCATCAACAGCTGCGGAAGTGTCGTATAGCGTTGCCGCAGCTGTTGATGCGGGCGCCTTAAAACGAGTTAAAACGGAAAACATACAACGACAGTAATTGTATAATTTCACAGCTAGCTCCTCCCTGATTTCCATTAGACATTCCCTATCCCGCATGACTACTGCGGACCCGGTGTGGTGTGATTAGCAGAAAGCAAAGCACCGCAGCGAAATAATAACAGCATGTGCGCAGCGTGCAGTTTACATATTCTTCAGACCAGCGAAGAGTCACTTCAGTTCCATCTGATGGGGCTAGAAAGGACCTCCACAACTTGCTGGATATGCTCATCCTCATTTGCGTCTGTGTACCGTAGGCAGATGTCATCATGGCTTCGTTCTGCATAGATTCTCATAAACCTTGCATCGGCAGGGACTCATGAAAATCTAGTGCTGACAGTGAACGGTACACATTTTGATCAAATCTCTGCTTGTCGGTTGGAAGAAGATAATTATCGGAGTTTGAATTTTAAGCTGTGAAACGCCCGCGGGCCGGACCACAATCGAGCCCTGCCAATGACATTTGGCAAAATTGCGCGAGCTGGCGCGTCCTCATCAATAATTCCCATCAATTAGTTTATGGCACCAATCACTTGCCGCGACTCGCACCCTCGGGGGGCGTGGGGACATGGCACGCGCAGCTTTCCCAGCCCATCTCATGTCACTGGCAGTTGTTCTAGTCTGGCATCACCAGAGGTGTGTTAAAACGTTGTGGACAGGGCGTCGCAAGTCAGATAAAAATAATGACTTGTCTCCACGTTTCCAGCATTACTAATCTCGTACGTCACAATATTCGACACGCGTGCATGTCTGCATTAAGGCAGAAAAAGAAATCTCTCAAAAACATAAACTATACAGTTTGTAAACTGAGCTTCAGTGAACAGTTGCATTTTGTAAGACGCAGCGCGCGCACGGCAGAAAGTATACATACTACTCGCTCATGATTTTTTTGTTGGTGATTGAGCAGTATTTTAACCCTTTAGGTGTAGGTAGCGGTTTTAGTAGCGATGATTCCAGCAAAAATCATCGCAACTACAACCGGCGCTACCAACACCCAAAGGGTTAATACATGTGCATACACTTAACAACTTACAAGCCTTTTCTTCCGTTGCAAAACTAATTTGAAACGAACATGTATACAGTGTAAGTAGCAAATTATTAACAAAATAGCCCGCGGCCAGTCAACTACGAGACCGCAATACAGTTCAGAAAACAGCTCGACCTGGAAAGGCGTCGGTCAAGCTATTGCGGCAACACCTGTCAGCTATCAAAGTTGTTCCATGTCCTGCTGAAGTGTGTCAAAACTAAATGGGTATCAAAATCAGGGGCATCGAGGTTGCAGTGCGTTAGGAAAGACTATCACCCTCGGCAGTTCGTCGTCTTGGTGCATACTGGGGACGTTAAAACGGCAATGTCTTTTACTGCTTTAGGGAACTAAAAGAACTGTGAAGATGATACATTGTATGTCAAAAGTGAGCAGCAAAGTACTATAAATGCTAGATACACACAGTGTTTTCTAAAACACAAGTTGCTTCTTAAAAGAAATAAAACCCAAGAAGTATTATGATTGAAACTAAAACTATTCCAGAAAGATGCACTATCAATACTTTTTTTTGTTTTATTTTTGTAAAATATTCGTTTTAACAATTTAGTTAAGATGGACAAGATCAGTATGATGTCAAAACCGTGTGGATACAAATTTATGCGAACGAACTTGTTGTGGCAGCATTCATCTTAGCCCAGTGAACTTTAGTTTTGGAGTAAAACTTCACAAAACTTCAGTCGTTGGTAGCGGTTTTTGTCACGATGATTCCGACAGGAATGGACTATTTGTATTTTTATCGACCTTAGTACTATACTAAAACCACACATTTTACAAAATGCAATATAAACCCCTAATTATTCTCTTGTCACACCAGTCTTCTTTAGTAATATGAATTTTTAAAATGCAGTCAGTGAGTTGTGAATCCGACGCATTCTGGGAGTGAAATAAACCACATTTCCATATAAATGCAGCACCATATGGCGCGATAATACTTAATAGCCCAGTTGTCATTAAAAAAAAAAAAAAAAGAGTTTCATTCGTCACCTACCAAAAGAGAAAAAAAAATACTATCCGGCTTAACGGGTGTGTGCGAAAAAACAAGAGGTCGGGGTATGATGGAAATCGGAACAGATGTTTGCGGTGCCGGGTGGGTTCGGTGCGGTGGGTGGGTGACCGTGTGTTGGTGAATTTGCAGAAATCGAGTGGGTGGACAGAGAGGATGAATAGCGATTGGCGAATGACGAAGAAAATACCCGTTTGTATAAATGTACATATACAGTCTGATTACATTGAACATATGCAAGGTGCATCTGCGTTCCTCTGATAGAGGATGGTGCAATGGTTTATGTTTTAAACTGGACAAAAAAGTTGATGAAGGCTGTTTGGAACATATGGCGTGTGTAACACAAGAGGAGATCAATACTTACTTTACTGCAGCAGTATGAAATCCCTGTTGACTTCCTCCCTCCGACAGGTGGAGGATAATTGAGCTAACGTCGCCGATACTTTCCAACAAGAGGCATAGATTCTCACGCGCCCCTGTGGCTGCAGGGGCTCGTGAGAATCTATGCCTTTTGAGGATGAAACTGAAAGAAGCCGGGTAAGGGACTATTTACTGCCTTTGTTACAGTAAGCTCCGATGTTGTTGGGGTGTTGTTGGTTTCTTTGCTGTTTTATAATTTCAATAAGCACTCTACTTGTTCAAAGCCGAAGCAAAAATTAAAAACAACCGAGACAAGGTTCGGCACTGTGTGTTGTCAATCGACGTCACATACGCTATTGTAGCCTACAAATGTAAAAGCTACACTAAAATATTACGTTCACGTAAATTAAACATTTGTAGGACACGTAGTCCCAAACAAAAAAAATGGTATAATTTTATTATTTCAAAGGGGAGAGAAAAATCAAACCAGATTAACAGATCTATTTGCGTTTAATTAACAATGTTTATACAATATGCTTCACGTTTCATCCATTCTAATTTCTATGCAACTGATACTAACCATAACTTGAAATGTGCACAAAAAATGCAAATGTACGTTAAAGTGGTTAACATATCAATGAAGCATCAGCCTTGAGTGAACATTTTGGAAATTATCTTTCAGTGTATCAGCAATAACGTGAAACGTACACACAATACACAAGTTTATTAGCATATTTGTTAAATTGGCGGGTTCCGGTGAAAAGTTTGAAATTGCGTTCAATTTTCGTCCACATAATGGAACTGAAAATAAGGATTACTTCGCCTTTACCTACTGCCTATAACATAACAATTAACACATGTATTCTAGACGTAATGCATGCGGATACGCCACTTAATGCCACGTCTGGTACGAGTTAATCCTCTCCTTCAGTACTATTCAGCCTCCAGCCATCGTCCTTTTAACTTGTTTATTTTACTTCCAGCCTGAAAAAAAGTAGATTTGTTTGCTGAGCAAAGAGTACCAGTCGCAGAATGTGGACTACCACAGCTCAAGGATAGTGCCTGATTAGCTTGGCGCCTGAAGGCGCCAAGCTAATCAGGCACTATCCTTGAGCCGTCGGATCGTCACAACACAACCTCGAACGCATCCTGAACCTGACCCGATGTTCTCTCTTAATTACTTGGTCGATCTGTCTTAAACTTGACGGGAGAACTTTACAACTTTATCGAGCACCAATTCCTCAAACTGCGCACGTCACTAAGGAGCGGGTCGAGAGAGGAAACCAATATGAGAACTGCGTCTGACACTGAATGATGTCACATCTGATTTCGAAAAGCGAACGATTTCCTCTCTCCTGCGAGTGCCATTAGTCAGGATCAAGATGACAGGCAAGGGGACGAATACAAACGGAATTAACTCTTTCACATCAAAGGCCAACTGAGCCGTGAGGTGGAACTACCTTCATACCTGGTTGATACCGAACCCCAAAGCGGATTCGCTACCCCTATCGGCGCAGGGAGACAACCAATGATTATGTGCCTTGATACCTCACGGACCGTGCTTGATACTGAAACATCGTATATTATTATCTTTCATTGTTACATTTCCAGCGCCAATAGTATATAGGCTGACCGAGATAGTTCAAGGTAGTGCGTAATTATTTTGGCACCTGAAGAGACGCAAAACTCAACGTAAGTACATGTAATACATGTCCCTTGACCTCACTGAAGATCCATCTGCCGACCTGCTCATGTAATCGAGCTATCACAGTAAATACTGCGATTTATCATGCACTATCATTTAACCCTTAGCGTGTCGGTAGCGGTTCTTGTCGCGATGATTCACACTGGAATCATCTCGACAAAAACCGCTACCGACACGCAAAGGGTTAACTTTCACAACAACAAAAAAAAGTTTATTCATCTCCTATGGTTTTGATGTATGTCTACGATGTGGATAAAATAGACAGAAATTGAGTCTGAAACTGAAAGGGATAATAGTGGGATTTTCTGTCCTGTATCCTGACTCCTAACAGCACAATCCATCAAAGCCTTGGGCGAGATCGAATGATTGTGATGGAGCACTGTTCAGTACTGCAAAGGAAAAAAACGTTAGTTCCGTGTCAAAAGAAAAACAAATTATTCATTGGTCGGCGATATATATATATATATATATATATATATATATATATATATATATATATATATATATATATATATATATATATATATATATATATATATATATATATATATATATATATATATATAATCAGGTGCAAAATACAAGTATCAACTTGGGGACCCTTGTAATAACAGTGTTTTGTAAAAGTTGACATTCCAAGCAGTAAAAGATTGATTTTCATAAGTGATAACTGATATTAACTAAAGTTCTAGCATGTCAAACTGTTCTAATTCAGACCACATGCGTGGGGTGATCGTTGCGCAATCGACTACAAAATCTGTCTTTGATTACCTCTATCACAGATTACCTCTATCACAGATTACCTCTATCACAGACATTTGTCTATTTCCTACTATCTGTTGTAGAGGTATTCAAAGATTGATTCTGTGGTCGATTACACAACGATCACCCTATGCCGCCTTTGGCTCAGACCGCAACCCAGTAGCACAACCTTTGAAAAGAGGCCTATGATGTCTGGCTATGCAAGCATCAAATCAGGCCTCGTCAAACATCAAATAATCTGTATGTCCTTCTTTTCAAACTCAGGAGCAGTTTACTTTAAGTGGCCCAGGAGGTACTGAATACACCAGGCTTAATCTGCCCGCAGAGTGAATTTATTGCACCATACCTTCCACTCAAGGAATGGCCACAATGCTACTTCACATGTCGTGTGCAGGTCACTATGCCACAGGAAAAAGATGCCAAAGCAAGAAAAAGATGCCACACGCAGAGAATATTTTGCTACTTTTTGAGTTTTCAAACTGATAACTTGAAAATAATGATAAGCCAATAAACAAATTTAGTCTGAATAACTCGATTCAGGGCAGCGTTTGAACAAACAAATGCTTCACTTTACCTTCCGTAAGGTCAGTTTACACACGTGCTCTAATCTACGTTTGCTAAGCGTATGTATATGTGAGGCGTAGGAACTAGGCTACACCCAGCTCAGCCTAAGCTATGGTCCGAAGAATGGTGTAAGGGACGCAACGTCTCCTTCCTTCCTTCCTCTCTCTCTCTCTCTCTCTCTCTCTCTCTCTCTCTCTGTGTGTGTGTGTGTGTGTGTGTGTGCGGGCGTGCGTGCGTGAGCGAGTGCATACATGCGTCAGTGTGTGGTATGTGTATGTTTACATGTCTATGTCATTTATGTAGTAGATGTAGCAACGGCAAGTTTGAAAACTGGTCCTGTTACCAATAACTTCTACCGTTGGAAAATAAAGGTTCATTGTTCATTGTTCTCTCTCTCTCTCTCTCTCTCTCTCTCTCTCTCTCTCTCTCTCTCTCTCTCTCTCTCTCTGTGTGTGTGTGTGTGTGTGTGTGTGTGTGTGTGTGTGTGTGTGTGTGTGTGTGTGTGTGTGCGTTCGTCCACCACTAACGCACAAATCGCCTCGTTCAGTTGTGAAACACACACACACACACACACACACACACACACACACACACACACACACACACACATACACAGAGAGTTTGCGGGTGAAAATGAAACCATCACTCACTGTCTTACACAACGTAAAGTTTACCACAACTTGAACAATAATTTCAAGAGTGACTATCCAGGCTCTGCCAGCACCAAGAGGCATAGAATTTCATGAGCCCGTGCGACTGCAAGGACATAGTCAGAATTTGTTCCTCTTGTATAAACATATATCGTAGATACTGAGCAAAGGAAATGGAACCCCTAACCTCTTCACCCTTTCCTTAGTCTCAAGTGTCCCAATACCCACCCACCTCCACCCCGTCTCCAAAAGATGGAATGCGACTAAATGCGAAGGAAAAAAAAATCAGCCAGCCACTTGTCACGGCTTACACTTTACATAGTAATAATAATATTGTGATGAACACATTCTCCAGTTAATCCCTTGACCGCCGAGAAAAAGTGGACCAAACTGCAAGAGACAATGATCTTCATGAGCCCCGGCAGATGCGGGGGCTCATGAGGATCTATGCCTCTTGCTGACACCACTTTGTATCTATGTTCCATGGACTGCTGGGGACCTTTCCAAAACACAATCTGCGTCCACTGACAGTGGAGGGGTTAAACTATGGAAACGATTTTTTTAAATTATTGGTCAAACGTTTTATCATGTGTAGTTTTCAACATGAACAAAATGAAAGATTCAGAACGAAGAGTGCCTAAAATACTAACGTTGGTTTCTGCACTTTTTAAAAAACATGCGGAAAGACATTAGCTAAGATTTTTTTTAAACTTCGGTTTACAAAAATAATTCCCTGAATCCTACGACATAAAAGTACTCTTTAATACAGTCTGTATAAAAACTTGTGTTTGTCCTAGGCAGTCGACACATCAAGATCATCTACGTCTACACCCGGGGAGAAGGCGCAAGAGATAAATCTTGATCCAAAAGCCCAAGGGGCCCTGCAGCTGTACAAAGCCGGCCATGAAAGGATAAACAAGCAAAGTAAATTAAGACAAATTGTTGCCAGCTTTCGCCCTGAATAGCGATAAGTGAAACACAGACCAAAAGGAAACAAAACCCGGACGTGAATGAAAGTAGGGTGAGAGACGCTCGAGGTGTCTGGGCAGAGACAGCAGAACTAATGGACCTTTTGTAAAGCGGAACGTTTACTATGGGTGAACGAAAAACATCCTTCTCGGCCATCTGGCGATACAGATTTATCGTGAAATAACAAAACAAAATTATTTCCCACACACACACACGCACGCACACACACACTGCTGTGACAGTTTGTGGTTTGTACACTTGCGCCGACGCGAGCGTGAACCGTACGCATTGCAGCAAAAAGGGCAATCCGGTAAACACTGAGAGTCAAGTCTTAACCCGTTTAGTGCTGAGAAAATCTGAACACACCCAACTGCAAGAGGTATAGATCCTCATGAGCCCCCGAGGGTGAGGGGGGTCATGAGGATCAATACCTCTTGCTGACACCACTTTGAATCTATGTTCCTAGGACAACTAGAGTTTGCTGATGTTGAACTGACGACTGCAGAAACACAGTTTCCGTCAATAGGCACTGAACGGCGGGGTTAAACGACCGCGCGAGACATGTGCCCTGTAGTACGTGCAGTTTCGATCATAGTGTCACTTTTCAGCGAACACACAGGAAACATAATGTTGTTTTGGGAAAATGATCAGTAGACATTTCGATGATTACATCAAACTACACTTTCAGACTGTATCATAACAGTGCAGATAGTGCACACACACACCCGCAAAAACCAGACGCTATCCCATTTTCAAACTTAGGTCAGTGGGACAAACTGGTTCACGCTGCACAGCTGCCTGCTACAACTTTCTTCTTTTTTTTTTTTTTTCTTTTTTTTTTAACCCTTTTTTTTTTTTTTTTTTTTTTTTTGGGGGGGGGGGGGGGGAGAGGCAGAAAGTAAACACCCTAACTCCCTCCTCCACAGTCCCTCTGCCGACCCCTTCCGAAGATCTGCAAGAGGTACAGATTCTCGTGAGCCAAGGCGGTCGCGCCGGCTCATGAGATCTATGCCGCGTGCACAATTTTGCAGGCAGTGGTGGATCTTATGCAGCTCATGTGTGGAGGATGTTACAAGAGTTCAAGCCTGTGACTGTCCACACACTCCACTCAGTGTAGCAACACACCGCAGGGCTGGCTGTCATGCTGGTTTACTGGCAGGTGCGGTCTGCAACAGCGCCAAACTACCCACCCCTGTCCCATCCCACCCCAATCCCAGCCTTACCAAAGAGTATAGAGGCTAACATAACTAGTATTGTAACAGTAACACCACTTTTGTTTGTAATTGTAGTACTTCGTTGTTGCCAGGAAAATTAACATAAATTTGTAAGCAATATGAAAATTAAACAAACTGCAGTTATATGCAATGTTTAAAAGAGGGAAACACGCTAATCTCGACGCTAAACGTTGTTTCCCGCTAAAAATCAGTACCACGGCGTGATCCCATATTGTTTTTGGTTGTTTGTTTTTTGTTGTTGTTGTTTTGTTTTTTGGTGGGGTTTTTTTTTGTTTTTTTTTTTTTTTTTTTTTTTTGGGAGGGGGGGGGGGGGGGGTTCGGTTTATAACACTGGCTCCTTATGTATCGATGTTATTCCAAGACAGATAACCGGGACTTGGGAGATCGACGCTGGAAAGACACTGAATATTTTTTTTCGGGGGGTTTTAATTGTAAAAGTCATAGTTTATAAATTTGTACGCATAGTGTCTACATGGCGGAAACAGGAGTCACCTATCGCCAAGCATAAGTGTTTTATTGATAATTCCACAACATAGACTGAGCTGATGCCATCTTGCACACATCAGCAACGATCAAACATCGTAAAGGCTGCGGTATATAGACCCCAAGCTTTATCAGTCGTCGGGTTTTCCCTGTGAAGCCTAACTTTGCAACCGTCTGTTCCCTCCCCGATGAGGAGACATGATAAACTACTTAGATCTGCTCACTCGTGCTCAGTCACAAATATTTGTTTTGGGCACAGAATTTCATGAACCATCGCGGAAATCTAGGTCTTATTAAGATCAATGGCTCTATTTGGCCAATATCAATATTTGACAAATCCATGTTACTCAAAATGAGCGATAGGTTATCCTACGTAAAGGCCTACGACGTGTAGTAATACGCCGTATCTGCACGAGTCTGCTGTACTGGTCCTTGAACGAGAGAGGTTATAGTTTATTATCGAACAACAACAGTGGGGAAAGTCATCAAGCGACTCACGCCAGCATTACACACATAATGAGACTGAGTCCTTTCACTTCTTAAAAAGTGAGTTGTGTATGCGCCCGATTACTGTGGTATCGATAAATGCGCCAAGATGTGTACAAAAACTACTCATTAAGATTCATGAAGTGCAAGAGTCGATCCACAGCCCGCGTTACACAAGCATATGTTTTAAGTCAAGACTTAGGACTTTAAAAACACTGTGTGAAATGCGTTAGAACTCTCTCTCTCTCTCTCTCTCTCTCTCTCTCTCTCTCTCTCGTGCGCGCGGTGTGAAGGAAGGAAGGAAAGACGGTCAAAAGACTGTAAGTTATTAAAGAGCGCTGTGTCGAGCATCCTTGAGGGCCGTATCATAACTAAAGCAACTTATCGATAAGGCACATGTTGTAGCGGTCGCGAATCCAAGTGTCCGCCATATGTCTCAGTGTCGACTTGAAGATGTTGGCAGAAAACATACTTAGTAGAGAACAGGAGTGTGTGTGTGTGTGTGTGTGTGTGTGTGTGTGTGTGCGTGAATGCGTGCGTGTGTGTGTGTGTGCGTGAATGCGTGCGTGCGTCACGGTGTGTGTGTGTGTGTGTGTGTGTGTGTGTGTGTGTGTGTGTGTGTGTGTGTGTGTGTGTGTGTGCGTGCGTGCGTGCGTGCGTGCGTGCGTGCGTGTGCGTGAGTGTGTTTCAGTACTCTTCGTCCATGGCACGGACGCAATTTGTTAAATGTCACGTTTATTTATCTCCTGAGTGTAGGATTTCCGTTTTATCGCCTATTCCGATATTGTCCACACCGTGCAGACAAGCTGTCTCCGCGCAAGGACCTCATAAAATCGTGGTAAAAACAAATACAAGTCCACAACATGTAGCTCCAGATTGTATCACTTACAACTAATGTAAGCAAAACTGTGAAACGTAATACTACAGTGATAAAAGAAAACGGAGAAAAAGAGAAAAGAAAATATATCAACCGCCCACAAGATGTGTTGAAAAAAATCATATCACGAACCGACACGCAAAAAAAGGTTAAAGGCTGCACGATCACGTGGCGGAGAAGGGAGGGAGGTTGGGGTTATCAGCAATACACTTGTAAATATTTCTTGCGATTTCAACCTTTTGAAAGTACCATTACGCGTAAATTTGAAGAGTCACACATTTCAGCACCATTTGTGTTTGTTAGGCCTTGTCGACTCACCTAATGAACTTTAACAGCAGTCGGGACACGCAGCAAAAACACACGCGTAATCGCACTTACTTATTCTGCCCAGCCGTTAGCGTGTCAATCTATTTTTAGCTGTTTGTCGTACTGAAAGCGTTGTATTTATAGAACGGAGTAGAGTCATTGTCAAATTACTTGATATTAAAACGACGTGTGCTGAAGTGGATTTCCTGTGTCTAAATGAACCATATCTAGACCTGTGTGTAGCGTTGTATCTGTTACATAAGTGTATCTTTGAACAGTTACGGCGGTAGTGGGCCTTTAAGGTGTATACATTGTATATCACCAGTTGCCAAGCCGCTACTCGTCAGTCAGTCAACACAATACACGTAATGCATGCCCCGATACTAAGCTAAACTACTGATTTGAACACTGTCAGACACTTAAAGAATGACGAGAGTTAGTCCAAACTCTACACCACCTACAGTGTACAAGTTTAACCCGTTCAGTGCCAGCTAACGCATACTGTGTTTTTGCAGTCTTCGTTAAGTTCAAGACCAAAATACTCAGGAAAGTGGATTCAAATTGGTGTCAGCGAGAGGCATAGATCCTCATGAGCCCCCGCAACTGCGGTGGTTCATGACGGTCTACACCTCTTGAAGTTGGGTGGTGTTCAGATTTTCTCTGCACTGAACGGGTTAAATGTTCCTCATTATGCGATAAAATCACAGATTCAAAGGCAGGGGTACGGATTCTTCTATTTTCACCGAAGGAACTTTTAATGACGTACCCATGGACGACTTCAGTCACCCGACACAGACAAAATCAGGCGTTCACCAAGTGTCAGCAAAAGGCATGTATGCGTGCAGGGGTTCGTGAAAACCTATGCCTCTAGCAGGTAAAATGGTCTGGCTGCGGGAGTGGTAAAACAAGACGTGCACTGACCATTCATGAAATCCGAAAAGTACTGGACACCTCAGTCTCCAAGCCACCCGACACCACGTCATCTTTACAATCTGTGATTTTAGGTCTGAAGTCACCTCCGCCTAAGATACAAGGGTGTAAACTGGTTCAGCAAGAGGTCTAGGTCTCAAGGCTAACAAACAAGTGTAAGTGTTTGTGAGGGTCCCGTTCGTGTGCATTTATGCCATTTGCAAACGGGTGGACTTTCCTTCAGTTGATGGATAAATGTCCATGCTTTACGAGACACCCTGAATGTCAAACCAAGCCACGCTTATTAACGGTCCCGATATTGGGTTTGGATTCTCCCTCCCACCGACTGCTTGAAAAAAAAAAAAGCTGAAGAGAGACTCTAATCGTGCCTGGAAGAAGAGAGGAGAGATTAATTTGGCTCAATTCAACTGTCCCTGAACCCGTTAACTGCTGGGGTCCTCAATGACCTCCTCTTGTTGAGGATAACTGACATAAATCGATACAAGAATAGCACAAGGCGTGAATAAGCAAGCCACCGATGCCTTTTGCAGATCATGGATAGCTTTCCGGTCTACAAGGTTGAATGAGCGTTTCGAATGAGTCTAAATGAGAAACACATCAGTCAGCTAGTCTTACTGACGAACATAGATCCTCATAGATCCGCATGTCCGAGCGTTAATGCAGATCACTGTCTTTTGCAAAAGGACAGCTTTTTCCGCAGGAGCAAAAAATTTAAAGAAAACCCCTGAACTACAGGCTGAAGGCCTGAAGACATTCACATCGGGACTGACAATTCATCCTGGGGTGCGTCCCGAAAACCCACCCCTAATCGGCCCCGGCAGATCCCGCTAACTGGGGTAGCTAAAATCCATACCGGCCCCTTGAGAGCAACTGAAGAAGGAAACACTCTGAACTTGTCACAGCGTGAAAGCCCAGGGCTGGCCTAATGCGTGTCAGTCCGAAACAGGAAAGGAGGTCTCGCAATACCCTTAACCCTCTTGCACATGCAACCACTGGCACTGTAAAAGGGGTGTGAAAATTGTACTACTTGTCAAAGCATGGAACTCAATCTGCTTTGCCTGGTGCTATATGTACACTTAAACCTGACTCTGACCATCTAAATACTGTTGTGCATCATCATCATTGATTAAAACAAAAGGATACAATACTGTATGGAGTCCACGGCACAAGTAGGTTTATTTTTCTATAAATGGCAAGAGCCACCAGGTAATCTAAAATCTCCCGAAAACTTTAGTGAATGATTGTGCCGTGTGTCAAAAACAGTGTGGCAGAGGCGGGGCAGTGCAGTGAGTGGAAGAAACTAAAAATGCCCAAGTGGCGGTGGTTACTGACCAGGCCAAGGGGCGACCGGAAGGCGTTATACTGGTCAACGGGAGGAAGATTCACTGACCAGGGCAGAGGTCAATGTGGGAGCAAGGTCCGCTGTGGGAGGATCAAAGATCGGCCGTATTTACCTCCCTGTCCACTGTATTTGTCCATAAAACAATACACCAACCACAGCTATGCCAGGGGCACGACCGCTACTGACCACACAACTCTCGGGTCGCGACCATTTCAACCATCAAAAGAACATCGATTGCGGTAACAGTGTAAATGGTGCAAGGCTTGCTATGCGGCATTCTGCCGATTTAACCCCTTCACTGCCAGCGGATGCAATATTATATATTTGAAAGCAGGGCAAAATCAATACAGAATAGTTCCATCGACCCAAGGGTCAGCAAGAGGTACAGAGGCTCTGTACCTCTTGCAGTTGGGTGGAGTTCGGGCAGTTAAAGGGTTAATCGGAATGCATGAATTGATTAGCTTAGTTGACCTTAACTACAGGTGTTGTGTTGTGGGTGCTATTAGCAAACCATAGCGCATGAAACAGCCACAGCTGTGTTTCAGTTTTATTTGTAAGTAAATTTATATACTCCTCTATATTTGTAACAGAAACATTCCATCCAGATCGTTGTCAATGTTAACGTCTGTCACGCGCAATTTCCAGTCCGAGACTTTAAAAATGACGCGCAGTTTCCAGTCTGTGTCTTTAGAAAATGATTCTGAAACACTAGCTGATCAACTAAATGGCACTGACAGTCTGCAACCTAGTACATGTATACATTTAGTAGGAAGATCTCAGCATTTATTTCTGATAAAATGAAATGCAGCGTTTTATTTGTTATGTCCGTCACTTGCGAGTCATGCATTCGTATAATAAAGAATCGTCACAAACTGAAGAGGGAATCTAAACAACATTCTTCCAGTACAGGACTGACGTGTTATCCTCTTTCCCCATCAGTCCTCGATCCTCCAGCGCCCGGAGTGACACACTTGCACCCAACCCTACCCCATCCTCACCCTCTAGTACCCCACGTGCACTGATAACATCTGGCGTCTTGCAAGGTCTGGACGGATGTTGAGGAAGCCCCGATAAATCTGCAAAAGGCATACACAGCGATGGTCCTCTACAGTCACAATGGCTCATTAAAATCCATGCCTCGAGCTGGAAAAGGTCGGCTCTAGCTAGTTCTCAGACGAAGTCAGTGAATTTGGCTGATTTTTTTTTGTTTTTTGTTTTTGTTTTTATTAACACGACTGAATTGGCTCAACTTCAGAAACGGAACCAACAGGAACAGAGTCATGTGGCTTGCACACTTCTCTCTACATTTTCGTTAGTTATGGCATTACAGACATCCTGTTCTTTTTAAGATACTCGCAACCGTGTCACATCCTAACCAAGACCCCGTCGATCGTTGGTAGATTTGAGCAGTAATTCGAAATATCAGAACCACATCGTTCGAAGTGAACTTGAAAAACAAGTACTAACTGAACAAATTAAGAAGATCTCAGTGCAAGTAAGCAACGGGAACAGATTTCAAATTGACTCTGGGATGAAACACATTCCAATGAAAACATGACTGCAAATCACCCATGTATACCTCCATCAAACACAAACTACGCTAATAAAAAAGTAGTCGTATTATTCCCAAAGTCTCTCTCTCTCTCTCTCTCTCTCTCTCTCTCTCTCACACACACACACACACACACACACACACACACACACACACACACACACACACACATCGAAGCATACACAAGCAGTTTTACAGCACCGTGCAACATGTACATCAACCTCTCTCTTGACACTTGATAAGCTAACGTTATCACAGTATCACCGGCTGAGATGTTGCACACAACACCAAACACTTAGAGAACAAGAGCAGACTACTTGAACAACTCTGCTACGAACAGCAACCACCTGCAAGTGGCATAGATCCTGAAGAGCCCCCGCAAGCTTGCGGGGGCTCATCAGGATCTATTCCACTTCTTCATTATTTTTCATGTAGAACTATCCATAACTTCTATAAGATCAACCCCTCAGCAAAGGGGTATGCATAGGAAACTGACTTTCATCAGCCCCTGCAGCCACAGTACTGAGCTCACCGTCATGAATCTACTTCCCTTGCTGGATTGAAGACGTCGACCTCCGACTGAAGAGGTTACGGGCTATTCGCACTAAAATACTGTAAGTTTGTTGAGTTAGCTTGCATGGCCGCGAACGGCCGCAGCGACAGGAGCCTGGTCTGGAGAACATTCGTCTAATGAACGACCGAAGTATTTCTTTTGTTCCCGTCCCAGCAGCCGCGGTCCACACAACTGAAACTGCATCAACCGCCAAAGGTCAAAGGTTTTGTCTGGTCATCTCTGGAACGGGCTGAAGACAGTAATTAAGGCAATTCATAATAACGCTTACAATAACCAGGCACGACGCTTCCTTTGAGTGGAGACGGTTCAGATTATCCCACGCGCCTTGTAACGTAGTTATGCACGTTTGACAGTATGCTAGCCTACATTTGGCTTTATCAGGGATACCTGGGCCGGCAGCGTAATTTCTTTTCCCAACCGACAGAACCATGCGTGAAGCTTGGCGTTACGGAACACTCGGTTTGGAAAAAATGTTCGCGGGCAATGCCAGTTCACTGAAGACTGAAGGTCACAGAAACTCAACCACTTTGGCCGAATCATCAAGAAATCGAATTATAAACGACGGACCAGTCTGCTGGTACGCCTGTTTTTTGTCCGTTACACTAGAACGAAAATTGTTCTCTTTTTCCTCCTGGTGCTCCGACCCAAAAGTGGTGCAAGGGAAGCAACCGTGACAACGTTTGTAATCGCCGGGTAGAAGGTCACGTTTATTTAAATTGGGCAGTTGAGGCAGTGCAAGGACCGGTGTTTTTTTTTCAAAATAATTTTTGCCTTGTTTGGAAATTTGTAGTAGGGCTGAATGTTGGAAATTTCTGGTTAGCTGAAAGGAGACATGTTTGGTGCTTTGATTCATACCATCCTGAGCTTATACAGTGGACAATTGTGGGCCTATGTTGAGTTGCCGTTGACGTAGTGATTTGAGGGGCACGCTGATTTCAGCTGTGCTTGGCCAAGTGTGGGGTTGGTAAGGAATCGGGTTCATAGCCAAGAAATGAGACTGTCAATGTGCTGTTTTGGGGGTTATTTTGTGCATGGCAAATGTGCAGCTAGTGGGCGCTAGTGTGTTTTAGGGGATTGAAATATTAGGGGATGCCTGGGACTGACTATGTCTAAGAGACTGGACAGTACGGAAACGGCACTCTGTTCCGTGGCCAGAAACAGGATTCGACAGGGGTGCAAGGGAAGCAACCGTGGCCAGAATTCGATCGGAAAAAATTACATTACTCGAGCCTGTTGCCTCCCATAATCAGAGAGATGTTCCGTCTTTTCCGACTGTAGGTTCTGTGCAAAACGTTTGTTAAAGGTTTTTCCCTGCCCTGTTATGCATTATTTTATATTTCAGTTTTTCGTCAGTTCTCTTTCTCTCTCATATTTGTACCGTTTTAGATACTGTTATTAGCTCAGTTGGTCTACGTGCTAAACTCGTATGGGTGGTTGACCTTTCTTCAGTTCTCGTGACTGAAATTACTGAGGGAGAGTAGATAATCGTCGATAAACGAGAACGCCAAAAGATCTGGGTGATTTGTGAAAACGTTCTGGTTGTTTTGTGAAACGCCTGCTGCCACGGCGCTGTTAACCCCTACGGTACGTGCATTTTTGTTTCTAAAATCTTGGTTCAATCAACGATTAAAACACAACACCGTCCAAGAAACATGGGTACAAACTGGTCTCAGCAAGAGACATAGATCCTTATGAGCCCCCGCGACTAGCAGTTGGATCATGTTCGCTTTTTTCTCGGCATTGAAGGGGTAACTCCCTTGTGAACACCCCCCCCCCCCCCCCCCATTAATCTATGTAATACTTGCAATATAGTGTGTGTGAGTGTGTGTGTGTGTGTGTGTGCGCGCGCGCGACAAGATTGCACAAAAAGACTGCGTACTCTCTACCTACAGTACACCCTCACTGTAAAATAAAATTGCGTTTCTTCCTGGACGGACGCGCTGAAGTATTCGCGAGGGGCGATCGATGAAGATGCATCGGTCTAAGGGAAGTGACCGAGTATTACTGCCATAGTATAGAAGAAAATGGCCAAAAATAGTGAATTGCTCCCCCTGAATCAGCTGGACGAGCTGAACGTCGCTCGTATCCCATGTATGGGGTTCATTTACATGATTACAAGCAATTATTATGCAGATAGTGACACCAGGTGCAACAGATGCAATGCATTATTATGTAAACAAGTAGCTAATATTTTTTTCTGTCTGTCTTCTGTACTTCAAGTTAACTAAGTCACACACACAGGCCGTGCATGGGATGACCTTTGCATCACTGGTCTCTTAAAGGCCCTAAGCGCGCTCCCGAAGCAGTCTCAACATTACATAAAACTGTTAACACCTGATATATAAAATGTGTTATAATGCCTCCTAATGAGTGGCTACGGTTGTTATTTAATTCCAGCACAAGCAGGATGGATCTGGGGGGGATAGGGTTTAAGACACACACACACACCCTCCCCCTCCTCCCCCCCCCCCCCCCCCCCCCCCCCGCACCCCATTGGAGACTGAAGATATTTTGTCCTTGAACTTTGACGAACCTGCTTGTCAAAGCTGCTTCAGCCATAGGCCTTCACCGCGTCTGATTGGTCAGTCAAACCGAGGCTATTCAAACCAGGGACACTCAAAATGGCTCATAGGTCATCTCAACTTTGTCAGTTTAGCTCAGTGAAATTCCTTCTCAGTTACTGCCATGGAATTACCTGTAGCGTGACTCTTTTGTGATTTGTGGGATAGCCAGTCATATACTCATCGTGTTGAAGATAGAATACGACTGATATTCTATACATTTATGTAAAATGGCCAGGGCTAAGGGATATTTACTTTCACTGAGTTGCATACAGTTACACTGCCGGATATAAAAGATTAATAAAAACTGAGGGGCTTACACAGCGACAAAAGTATATATATGCAAGGGTTATAGTTACGACGCCTAAGGCATCCAATCCACACCAAAACAACACTAAAACTGTGATAGTATAGATAGGCAGCATCCTCGAGAGAAAATTCCAGTTGAGCCGGTGTAAGAGGGAGTGCACCGCAATATGGTGGCCCTTGGTGGACTGGAGGCGGTGAGAGTGCTTTTGACGTACTAAGAGGGAAACGTTTGGTGATGTCCACTTTGCGAAGTAAACTTCCGTGATGTGAACATCGGATACTGCTATAGAGAGCTTTACTGCTTAA
Source organism: Semisulcospira habei (assembly GCA_036245525.1). Classification (NCBI taxonomy): domain Eukaryota; kingdom Metazoa; phylum Mollusca; class Gastropoda; family Semisulcospiridae; genus Semisulcospira; species Semisulcospira habei. The sequence goes on along the minus strand of BTPG01000005.1, from coordinate 147,121,836 downwards.
AGGGTCGGGTCCCGAAAGTGTACCTTGACTTTAGTCACAGAGCATGCAGTGCTTTCGAGCTGACGGCTAGGATTCAAATGACTCATTGGGACTGTGGACATGTTTATACAAACTGTAATTATACAGACGGGCTGACCATTTAAGCACATGTGCTGCTCAGCTCCACAAACCATCAGAGCCGAGGTAAACGCTATTTATAGCACTCCTGGTCCATAAGCAAAACAAAGTAGCTGGTGATCTAATTATAATGACCTTTGTGAGGCTATATCACAGAGTCTTAATAATTAATCTGTCTGTGAGTGTGAGTCAAATATAATGCAGTTATGCCCAGAAATCAGTGTAACAGGTTTGTAGTCATTGCAGACGCAGAGCCATTTTAAGACTCTTAGTAGTAAATAGAACCAAGGGCACGGCAGGTCAGATGAGTATACTAGTAGGCAAGTCACGTTATTTAGAATAGATTCCCCCACACAAGACCACACTGATATATAATATCCTACCTTCAAAAATCCCCATATATTGTTTTTGATTATCAATATCATCAGTAAAATAAAATGTTTTCCGCCACATACTATGATTCACTGTTAGTGTTACCTAAGGCACTTGGCTTCAGTGAAAAATAACTCCTGACAATACCACATATAATTATTTGCATTACACCAAAGCAGCTTCTAAAGGTTTAAAACCGCTGCATTCATGTCACTCACTCAGTCAATGCATCCCATTCTGTGTACTATGGGGTGTAATTGAAAGTGCATAGTTAACAGAAGGGAGGTAATTTGATCACCAGTTCGATGATGAGGAAGAGATTGTTCCCAATGATAGGGATATGTTGTAGCTGGACAGATTGTTCACTAAAATTTGGACCAAAGACATACGTTGGATTTTTTATAATGGCTAAGAAAATTGATGATGATAACAGAGACAAATTTGTCCTGGGCATCTTTCATGGTGGTCAGATTTCAGTGTGATTTGTGTAGTTTTGTGTACAAAAATCTAAATAACGTGACTCAGCTGCACCCTGGACTCTCAGATTTTACCTACCTCTTGCTTGTGATCACACCCATCATTTTGCTCATAATCTCAGTTATTGTGACCTCTGCTTATGATTTAAATTTTAATTTACTTTATGGACCACCAATCTCCCAGTCCCACTAAATCCTAAATTTCCAAAACAAGGACACATTTCTGAACAAAAAGGTGTTATTGTATTTAATACCATACCTGACCTTAGTCGCCTGCTTGGCGTTAAACCCAAATAACCAACTTAATACCAGTACCAGTGTCATGTATTATATCACGTTAACCAAATAAAGCAATTTTTCAAATATAAAAATGAAAAGAAGGGAGAGAAAATGAATCAATGAAAGTGGGTGGGTTTCTTGGGGGGGTGGGGGGGGGAGCGGGGCAGTTGTGGCATCCACATTGCTCAAGAAAGAGCACCACTTCATACATTATTTAAGTCTTGAGACAAGAAGCTTGCAGTGTATAGCATGGGGGGAGCTGGATCAACATTACACTGAAACTTCAACCAGCTATTGACTCGTAACGCCTCAGCACATCATTTGAATTCATTCCTGGCCATAAATCAGTGCAAAAGCATAGCATTTGCCCACTCTGCACCTGAACCGAAAGGCTGACCCTTTCATAAGTACTGGAATTAGTGTCTCGCAAAGCCTCTGCACATCATTTGAATCTATTCCTGGCCATCGGTGCAAAAGCATAGAATTGCCCACTCTGCACCTGAACCGAAAGGCTGGCCCTTTCATAAGTAATGCACACAGCTAGATGAATTCATCATCATCATGCAGTACATGTACCCACAGATGGTACATTATAATGTACCGTCTGTGGGTACATGTACTGCATGTCTTTCATGTACCAGCAAGGGAAAGCGAAAGAAGGGACACTACACAGAGACCTCAAACATTACTTCAAACAGTGTTTATCTCCCTGGGTCCGCTTTCGTTGCTTTGCTGCTTGCTTTCAGTTACACCAATTGGAAACTACTACTCGCACAGTGTGGCACCAGCCCTGCTCACTTGCAAGCAGAGAACACACTGTAAAGTTCAATCGTTTATTGTTAATTTGTTGACACCTACTTCACCCCCCCCCCCTCCCCCTTCAGAGAAAACAAGTCTGGGTTTTGCTTTTCAAGTTTTTATAATCATTTAACCCTTTTCATCCTGATACACCCATTGCTTGAAATAAATCTGACTGATAGTTCAAGGATGGTTCCACCACCCTTGAACTAAAATGGTTAAAGCCCTCAATGCTACAAAAGGATGTGGATGGACCATGATAGTTCAAGCGTGGGTCTGTATGCGCCTAAAAGCATAACATCACCCTTGAACTATCATGGTCTTTCTGTCTCCAGAGCTGTGACAAAGACCTCAAAGGATTAAAAAAAAATCCTAATTTTATCCTCAGGATGTAATGAGATAAAATCTCAGCATTTTCATTTTTTCTTGTACAAAAAAAAAAAAATAATAATAAAAATCCTTTCAACAGTCACATTTTTACACATGATGACATGATACAATTTTGCAAGTGAAATGACAGCTACTCAGCAATTTTTATGATATTACATTGTATAACACTGACATGTCTGGTTCTTTTACATCACCGTCAGAGTCTTCTCAGATGTCGAAGAATCTCACTCTTGCCATTGATTTATTCTGCAATGAATTCTTTTTTTAAAAAGTTGAAAAGGCACAAGACTTGCTAATGAATTCATCCAGTGTCTTTCTCCATACTATCTATATATTGTAAATTTCAAGTGAAATGTGTGAATATAATGAAAAATATGGACAACCGATTTTCTTTTTTTAAAGTCATCTAACTCCTTAATGAGACAACAAATTTCACTATGTCTGGATGCTCTCTTAGACACCCCTTGAATAAATCATTTCCTGTATTTTCAAGCTTGTATAAGGACACTTTGGAGAATTTTGTGTTTAGAAACATATGCACACACATACTGGGTATGGCGTTTTGTGCCAAACAAACGTTCAGCAGAGAGGTTAGCGTAACTAGCCATGACATAATTTTTATCTTGTTACTTCACTCTCAGAATCTGATACCTGCCTGCCTGTGATGTCATGTGCGTGTTATTCAATTGAAAGCGTTCCACCACATCAAATCCTTAAAAAGTCACTTCTATTTATAAATAAAAGAGACTTAACAAAAGGGAAGGAGCAATTTTTCTTTTCTCAAATCTGTAATGTACTTCTTTTTTTCTTTTTTGTCTTTTTTTCTTCCCCATCAATCTTTCTTTGATTCAAAAATATGCATGATGAAATAAGATGATACATGTGCCGTTTTAAAGGCCCTATACTTCCGCGGGGAACTGCTTGAAAAAGCCGTGTATTGTGGTATTTCATTACAGACTAAGTCCAGTTGAACACCACAGGTACTCATTTCCCTCCAGACAACGTGACATCTGAACACTGTACAAAAACCTAGTTCATCTGACGTGTAATCATTCTCGTCTAAAAATAGATTAGCAGCAGACGACACAGATACGGTGATAGTTTCGGCTGCTACAGACATGCGCATTGAATACAAAATAATATGGCATCACAGTGATCAGTGATTCTGTCAAGCAGACGCTTCTTCGGCGGTGTACCTTCAAAAGTGATTGAACAACTAGAATGACATTCCTTGCAACGATTCAGCTTGGTAACTGATACAGAGCCTCGCAAACGGAAGTTAGTAGTAGCGTCAGAGATTTGGAATACTGCGCCAGATTGACAGGGCTGGTGCGAGATCAGTGCTGAGTCAGGAGTGGGCAAGACCGATTCGAGGAGAGGAGAAAAATCAAGTTCCTGGCCGATGAGAGTGACCGAAACCGATCGACGCAGAGATAAAAACAAGGCTACATTTCTACTTGCAAGTACCATTCCGAACATTTTATATGACCCGTGTACGCTACGTCGTCGTTTATGTTCCCTTGATTTGACACATTTCACGCTCATTTTGAGCCGAGATTACACCAGAAACTGGCAGAAGACGTGCAGTGAACCACAGGTGTTCGTTACACACTACAAATGTGTCACAGTAATGACAGTATACACACGAGGCGTGATGGAAAGTCATACCGGCTGTGGGCTGGCAGTTGAGTGCCTGAGAGCAGGCATGTACAGCTAAACGCTTTCTAGTCAGTCAGCATGGTACGAAGTACGTAACAGCATTCAATAACCACAGTAACAATTAGCAAGTGGGGACTGGTCGGCTTCAGGAGATGTGCAGTTTATTCTTGTTCAGAAGTATTCACGGTTTACAATTCTGAGCATGCCGTTTATTGATCGCATGGTGTATGTGTGTGTGTCTGTGTATGGTGTGGTGTGGTGTGGTGTGGTGTGTGTGCGTATGTATGTATGTGAAAGTACATTTTTGGCTCACGTGCGAAGCAAAAGTAAGTCTACGTTTTGGCCCAGTGGTCGTCTGTCCATCATAAACTTTAACGTTGGCATTTTCTCGGAGACTTTCAAGCCACATTCTTCAAACTTGGCCCAAGGATACTTTGTGGCGAGGCCTTTCTAAACATACCAATTTGAGTGACCTCTCACGAAGGTCAAGATCACAGGGGCTCAGGAAATAGGTCAAAAATAGTTATATTTTGACTTGTTTTTTTTCTTTCTGAAATACTATTCACAACTTCAGACCCAAACTTGGTACAAAGATACCTGAGGGTAAGACCTTTCCATGCATATTAATTTGGTTGATCCCTCAGGTCAAAGGTCACAAGAGCCTGCTCAGGAAATAGTTCAAAATAGCCACATTTAGACAAAAGATGTTATTTTCTCAAACACAACTTTAAACCCAAACTTGCTACAGAGATACCTGATGGGAAGACCTAAAAATGCATATTGTTTGGGAATAACGCTTCGGAAAAAGTCAAGAATCACAGGATGGCAAATGTGTGTAAAATGCCAATTTGTGATAAAATTTTAGGTATTAGCAACATTTTTGCAAATTTTTTCAATCAAATTTGGCACAAAGGTAGCTGATGATAAGACCTTCCTGTGCATACCAATTTACTCAACTCATTGCAAAGGTCAAGGGTGGGGGAGGGGGTGCAGGGTTGGATCCGGGGGGGGGGGGGGGTCCATGGATCCCCCCTCCAGAGCCAAAATTTGTAAAAATGCTATAACAAAGTCCCTTTTGGGGGGTGTTTGGACCCCTCCCCCCCTCGTTTGTTTATTCGGCCCCTGGAAGCAAGGTCTATCGCATCGCCCCCCCCCCCCCCCCCCCTTTCCACTGTTTGATTTTCGGCCCCTGAAAGCAAGGTCTGTCGCTCCCCCCCACCCCTCACCCCCACCGGTTGTTTGAATTTTGCGGCATTTGGAAGCATGGTCCGTCGCTTACCACCCCCCCCCCCCCCCCCCTCCGTTGTTTGATTCCCCAGACCCTGGAAGCAAGGTCTGTCAACTACCCCCCCCCCCCCCTCCTTCCACTGTTTGATTATTCGGCCCCCCGTCGAAGCAAAGTGTAGCATCGTGAAGGCCTTTTGTATCAGGTTCATGCTCCCAAATGAGAAGTTGGACCCCCCCCCCCCCCCCCCCCCCTAGAGTAAAGTGATCCGACCCTGTCATGTTTTTAGAGCATTTCGGCCATATGAGTCATGTGTGTAAATTAATTCAGTCGACATCGAGTATTTCTGAACGTGTCTTAACCCATTTCGCCCGGGACCCTGAAGCAGGAGATGGACATCGAGTACTTCTTAACGTGTCTTAACCCATTTCGCCTGGGACCCTGAAGCAGGAGATGGATTGACCATGATAATTCAAGGGTACTGTCAGATTAGCTTGGCGCCCTCAGGAGCCAAGCTAATCTGACACTACCCTTGAATTATCATAGTCAATTTATGCAGCTGGTACACAGAGGTTAGGCAACATCTCCAACATTTGAGAAATGGGACCTTGGGACTTAAAGTATGTGTGTGCGCGGGGGGAGGGGGGGGGGGTCTGGATACAAATTTTTACGTGAGGCTAGTATCTGATAAGTCAAGGTATTGCCTGGGTCACGGGGGTTCGCTACACTGACTCTTGTAGGCCTGAGGGAGGTCAAAGGAACTATGCATTGTATTGCCTGGGTCACGGGGGTTCGCTACACTGACTCTTGTAGGCCTGAGGGAGGTCAAAGGAACTATGCATTGTACCCCCTTCGACCAATGAGGTATTCAAGTTGTTTTCTTTAGAAAAAAATTCAGTTTCGTTCATCTTGCGGTTATATGACACCATTGAATGGTCATTTGACCACGTTACAACATGTGCGCGTTAGCTTGTGCTGCAGCCGAGATGCTTCGAAAGTGTAAAAAGTTGTAATTTGTTTTAATTGTAGAGTCTCAAGTGCGTTGGATATCTGCAAAGGAATACAACTCTGCCATTGTCGGCCCCAAGTCCGGATGAGAAAGGAGGAGGGAAACAACTATGCTAAACCTAAAGGAAAAACTACGCCGAAACTTGCAAACTACGCCAAAACGGCTGCTAGTCCCCGATCACTATTAGTGCCATGCTGTGGGACAGTAAACTGTAACAAACAACAAAGGAATACTGCTCGTTGTTGACAGTCGGACTGATGCTGAGAGGGATTTTAAGGTAAGATTTTATTTTTACAACGTTCACATGAGGTCAGATAGTGAAAGGACCACTTCACTGTTTTGGTTGACTCACGTGCGAAGCGAAAGTGAGTCTATTTTAGGTGGTCTGTCCGTCTGCCGTCGTCTGTGCCGAAAACTTTAACGTTGGCATTATCTCAGAGACTATTTAAGCCACAGTCTTCCAACTTGGCCCAAGGATACTTTATGGCAAGACCTTTCCAAACATACCAATTTGAGTGACCTCTCACAAAGGGGAAGGTCACAGGGGCTCATGAAATAGGTCCAAAGTAGTTATATTTTGACATTATTTATTATTTTCTCAAATACTATTCACAACTTCAAACCCAAACTTGGTACTAAGATACCTGAGGGTAAGACCTTTCAATTCATACTAATTTGGTTGATCTCTCGGAAAGGTCAAGGGTCACAAGAGCTCAGGAAATAGGTCCAAACTAGCCATATTTTGACAAAAGATGTTTTTTTCTCAAATACTGCTCACAACTTCAAACCCAAACTTGCTACAGAGATACTTGATGGTAAGATCTATCTATGCATACTGATTTGAATAACCCTTCATAGAGGGTCAAAGGCTTGCAAATGTGTGTAAAATGCCAATTTTTGATAAAATTGTAGGTATTATCAACATTTTCACAAAATTTTCAATCAAATTTGGCACAAAGGTTGAAGATGATAAGACCATCCTGTGCATACTAATTTACTTAACTCATTACAAATGTCAAGGGTGTTGGAGGGGGTGGGGGGTGTATATGTGTGAAAAATACGTACATTTTCAGAAAACATGGACTTTGCAGGAGTGAAAGCCAGTCCTTTACTTATTGTCACAAAGGTCACACATAAGTATGTCGGTTGTCCACGTGAGCCATAATGGCTTTGCCTTTCTTGTGGAAAGAATTGTAGTTACATGTATTATCAACAGTTTTGCAAATTTTCAATCAAATTTGGCACTAAGGTAGCTGATGATGATAAGACCTTCCTATGCATTATATTATAGTTCAGTCAACTCTATGGTATAAAGTCAAGGGTCACAGGTGTTTGACAGCTGTGTGAAAACTGATTAAATTTTGAGAAAACATAGATTTTGCTGGTGCAGCAGTCACCTCATTACTTTGTCACAAGTGTCAGACATGTTGCATCTAATACACATTATGGTCTGCGGGGTTAAATCAAGATCTATGCCCTTTGGAGATGGGCAACAAAGTCAGCAACACAATATCAAGATTGTTGATCGTGCTGGTGGTCGGATCATTTTTATGTGACTCTGTGTGTGTGTGTGTGTGTGTGTGTGTGTGTGTGTGTGTGTGTGTGTGTGTGTGTGTGTGTCTGCACAAAAGCCCTAAAATGGGTGACTGTCTTTACCATCCTTATGGAAAATGGGTGTGTGTAAAATTCTGGGTGCCAAAGTCAGACACACATTTTTTCTGAGGGTTTTTTCTGCATTGTCTTGCGGTAAGAAGTTATAAAAAAAAAAATTAAAAATCAGTTTTCCCATTTCGGGGTTTTTACATTAACTTTTGTGTTTAAAAGACACTCTGTGTTTGAACTTGTCCCAGCAGTTGTGTGTGTGTGTGCACAAAACCGCTGAACGCAACCAGGGAGGAACCAGTCTTGCTTGCTGGCACCCCGTTGGAGGAGGTGGAGTCCTTCACCTATCTCGGGAGCATCATAGACAAAAAAGGCGGCACTGATGCAGATGTCAGAGCACGAATCGGTAAAGCCAGAGCAGCCTTTCTCCAGCTGAAAAAAGTGTGGAGTTCCAGAGAGCTGTCACAACACACCAAAGTTTGGATCTTCAACTCCAATGTAAAAGCAGTTCTCCTATATGGAGCAGAGACTTGGAGATTGACAAAAACCACAGTCAACAGAGTACAGACCTTCATGAACAGTTGCCTTAGAAGAATTTTGAAAATCCACTGGCCAGAGAAGATCAGCAACGTCAGACTCTGGGAGAGAACAGAGCAGATAACAGCAGAGAATGAAATTGGGCGAAGAAGATGGGGATGGATCGGTCACAGTCTGAGAAAGCCAGCTTCCAGTATCACTAGGCAGGCATTGTCATGGAACCCCCAGGGAAAGAGGAAAAGAGGTAGGCCGAGAAACTCCTGGCGTCGAGACCTCCAAGCAGACATCAAGAGACTGGGAACCACCTGGAGTAGAATCGAAGGAGAAGCACAGGACAGGAGTTGCTGGAGGTCTCTCGTCGACGGCCTATACCCGGGTAGGGGTGACAGGCGTAAGTAAGTAAGTAAGTGCACAAAACCCCTAAAATGGGTGTGTGTGCGACATCACCCTTCTCAGCAAGAAAAATAACTTAATACATGATTGGTCAACTGCGTCACGGTGAGCCGAAGTGAAACGGAGAGTTACGAAAGGTAGGTGTGTGTGTGTGTGTGTGTGTATGGGGGGGTGGGGGGGGGGGGTGGTATTGTAGTTGTGTAAGGGAGTAAATGTTTACGTTGCTGCAAAATGAGGTTTGTTATTTGAGGGTGTGGTTGTTTTGTTTAAAAAAAAAAGTGTTGAGTTGTGCTTCTAGTGGCAAATTTGAGAGCAATGTATCTGTGCGCCAGTGACTAGGGCAATGTACTTGTATGCGAGCAACTTGCTATGAAGTGAAGTGATTGTATGAGTGCGCAGTGTGAGAGAGGACGTATAGACTTTGGGTGAGGCTGCTGTTGTCTTGTGTAATGCCCGACCTTTTGGTTCAACCTGTTGCTTTGTGGGTTTGTTGGTGTTATGCTTTCGTTTCGACTGCAACTCCTCTCCGACTGTATGCACAAATTGATTGAATGCAAATGACATCACACAGCCAGGGTCGTTACGCGCGTCGTCTGCTGCAGTCGGCCGTTTAGTGCAGTAAAAAAAAAAGAGTGCAAAGGCTTTGGATGCGCCATTTTTGGATATAATGCTAGGTCAGAGAAAGAAACCTAATGTTGCCAAAAGGCGTAATAGTGAAATATTGTTTGTGGTCCTGCTGCCCGTTTGAGGAAAGGACTAGAAAGTTGAGTGCTGAGCGAAGTAAGAAGGCGACAATGGGAAAAATAGCCCAGCACTATAGGGGAAACTTTGGCCACAACAGTTACACGCTTGTAAATTAAAAGACTTTTTTTAACATTAACAAATGTTGAGTTAAAAGAGGTTTTAAAACAGTTTTAATAAAAACTGTTGCCCAACAAGCTTCTAAAAACAACAGTTTCTCAGCTTTAAACCTTCTACCGCACATGAGGGAGGCCTTCGCCGGGCACGCCATAAACGTGATTGCTTCTCTTAGCTGGCCTGTAGTGTGGAATGGGAGACTTGGCCAACTGGACCCATCTGGTGCACTCCAAATGTGTACTTGTGAGTGGATCGACGTGAAACTTGGTGCACACCTCTGAAATGACCTACTGATTCAACCGGCACTGAAAATCTTTCATTAATGAGAGAATTGCAGCTCTATAAAATCAAAAGTGATGAACCCCACCCCTTCCCTCCCTGCCAATCCCACCCACCCAAGCAATCATAATAAACTCAAACAGAGGTATGTTTAGTGAGGTATCTGTTCATTGTGTGTTGTGTCATTGTGTTTTCTAGTAACAGCCGCTGTTGGTATACACTGTCAAGACTTGGCATGTCTCTGCCGACTATTTTAGATGCTGTCCTGACAACACGGTTCAGTCTGTGTTTGTCCCGTGCAGACGCACTTCCATACCAGACCGCCTTCTCAAAAAATAAAGGCGCTGCTGTGCTTTCTTTACAATGTTCTCTGTGTTTTGTTCCCATTTAAGATCATCGGAGATGGTGGTTCCCAGAAATTTAAAATGCTGAACAGTTTCTACGGTTTGATCGTGAACTTCAAGAGGGGGGAGGACAGTTTTGTTGCGTCTAAAGTCCACTATGAGCTCTTTTGTCTTACCGACATTGAGTTCCAGATTGTTCTGGTCACTCCACTGCACAAGATGATCGACCTGCTCCCGGTACTGGGATTCATCACAGTTTTTTATCATTCCCTCCACTGTGGTATTGTCAGCAAACTTAAACATTTGCGTGCCCTCATGACTCGCTCTACAGTCGTAAGTGAAGAGTGAGTACAGCAAAGGGGACAAAACGCACCCTTGGGGGGTGCCCATGGACAGGGAAATACAGGAATACACACGGTCACCCACTTTAACGACCTGCGGACGATCCAGGAGAAAGTCGAGCAGCCATAAGGAAATGGACTGTGGAAAAGAACCAATCTGTTGTAGTTTATCAAAAAACTTGGAAGGGACAATAGTGTTAAAGGCACTGCTATAATCTACAAAGAGAATGCGTGCGTATGTGTTAGGTTGCTCTAGGTGCTTAAGAACATGAAATAGAGCCAAAGAGACAGCATCCTCTACGGACCTATTCCTTCTATAGGCAAACTGATGTGGGTCAAAACACAGGTCAATAAGTGACTTTATGAAACACAGGACAAGTCGCTCAAGTGATTTCATGACAACACTGGTTAAAGCAACCAATTATAACACAGTAATGTTTTTGCCTGTCTTTTAACAAATTTTAATGTGTAGAGTGTTCTCCATACAGTACCCAAAATGGTACATGAGGCGCAATTAGCTTACACATTTGGTTGTCACTGTATACTACCACTGTATACTGTACAGTTGCATCTATTTCAACTAAACAATAAAAATTAGAAGTGTACATGACAGGTTGTACAGTTGACTTGATGTAACCTGGATCTCACCTTTTGTTCTTAACTTTGGTAATGTTGAATTTTATGTGCATACAGTCTGTACCTGTGTGCACTTACTTTCTCTGTATCAAAGTGTGTGTGTGTGTCTGTGTGTGTGTGCAATTTTTATAGCACACACACCCTCACACACCCATCCCATGAGTTGTACTTAATATAGTTCCTAGTGTGCTGTGTAGTATGTCATTATGATATTAATATTATCACCCTGATTTATGTTTATGCATTACCTTATAATTTATAGTTGCAGGTGCAGGTGATTTTGAGACTTATGCAGCACCTTGCCTCATTAATAACACTGTTTTGCACTGTACTCTTCCAAGCTGTTTCCCTTTCGCCAATTGTTAGGATGATTGTACAAATCAGGACATAATCCCCCATGACCAGTTACTCACTATTATGCTTCATTTTTTTCAGACTCCAAAGAGCACTGAGGCTGACAAGAACTCAAAGAGCAGAATTTGATACGTTTGGGACTGGATGCCACAGACAGTACTTAGATTAGAACTGCGACAGTGTCTCTCCAGAGGCTGTTGTATTCTCTCTGCTTAAAAACCACTTATTTAGTATTGCTACATGCTGCAGAATGATGAAACAGTGTGTCTCCAGAGATTACTCTACAGATTTTGCTTATATCACATAAAAAGAGTGATCAACCATACAAAACACTTTTGAGACTTAAGGATTTGACTGGTGGTGTAAAATTTAAATATACTCCCAAAAGTGTATGGCTTTATCTTGAAATACTATTGCTTTGTATCTGTCTATATTGTAGGGGAGGGTTAGACACAGGCACAATTAAAGTTAGGGTAAAACTATACGTGTTCACAGAATGGCATTGTGTCGTCACTGGAATGCTGTAAAGTCATGCACGGTTTGAAAATCACTTTTCCACCCGTTGCAGAGGATGGGATGTGATTTACAGTGGCTGTTCAGATCTGTGTTTTGATTTCGTTTTTGATCAATAAATCAGAGAAACATTGATTGTTTGTTTAAAAAATTGCAAGAAACTGGAGGATGTTGTGTCAGTGTTGTGTGTGTGCACTCAAACATGTATGTTCTCATGCATGTTTGTGTACTCATGCATGCGGTGTGTGTGCAAGGTTGTTTGCATATGTGTGTGGGCTCGTGTATTTGTGTGTGCTCAGTACGAATGCTAGCGCGCGCGTGCGTGTGTGTGTGCGTACTACAGATAAAGTTATGTGCATATTGTCATTTACAGAGCGAAATCTGTGAAGTGTGTGTTTGTGTGTGGACTCGTACATGTATGTGTGTGTGTTCACATGCATGTTTGTGTACTCATGCACATGGTGTGTGTGCAAGGTTGTTTGCATCATACGTGTGTGTGCTCATGTATTTGTGTGTGGTTACGCATATTCGCGTGTGTGTGTTCAGCACACGTGCATATCGTCGGCCATTTACAGAGTGAAATCTGTGAAGTGCTGCCCACGATTCACATGCACGTAAGTTGTGCTTTTGCAACCCCAGTGCCATGATTACATGGTTAGGCTATGCCCGATAACCTACCCCGCTCCCAAACACACACACACTGGCCGGCAGACTGACACCGTGACTAGACATGCTTAATACTTCTCTGACAGTGTCTTTTGGGTTTGTTTCGATTCATTTAGTTAAAAAGACGGACCAACAACCGAGATAACAATGGCCGCGTACGAGTTTGAGCGGCACATTGTTTGCTTTGCAAAACGAACCAGTTTGCGGGTATTATGACAAACCATACATTTTCACAGCTCTGTTTCAACGAATTTTTTAGCCCAGATAGAAACTTAGGGGCTTTTAAGGGAAAATATAATGTCTAGTCTAAACACACCATTACACATACAACACAAAATATCCTAAAATAAATACCTAATTACTCAGATCACATCTTACAAACTTGTATCAGTTAACATGTCAGTCTGGATGATAGCAACTGATTAATTAATCAGCATGAACCACCGTGTAGTTGTAGTCAGACTGTGTGTGTTGTTAATGAACTGTGTATCAATACTAAAAAAATACTATCATTACAGAAAATTATTAATGATGCCGGCTTTTTTCAATAACTGAAGTTGAACAAAATCTTCAACAGCGTTAAATGTAACTACGGTAAAACTATTGCTATGGTTTGAACTCCTACACAGTACATGTTCTTGACTCTCATTGTTATCTGAAACAATGGTCTGCCCGAAAGCTGGCGCCAGCGCCTAATAAAGCGCGTGCGAGGCATGCATGTGCTAAAAATAGAAACATGCGCGACATGGCAACCAAGTTTTTTAAACACTAGTATCCAGCACTACTCACCTGGACCACGCGCTGTCCTAAAGATGTAAAAACACATGAAAGTCGCAAAGTACTCCCAAGTGGTAATCCTCTCAGCTGCCCGTGTTTTGTGCATGACACACCGCGCAGTGTAGCGCCGCCCGTAAACAATGACCATTGTCAACAAGCGCAGCACGTGCGGCAGAAACAATGACGGAGGGCACGGGTTTTGGGGGACATAAAGAAAAACAACACAGCAAAGTAATTCAAGTGACTATTCCTTTAAGCAATACAGTTCCCAAGTACTCCGGATAGGTAGTCTCCAGTTTGACGGTAATCCAAACACAAAGGCTGAATTCCGATGGACACAAAGAAACGCCCACTTCCAGCAGAAACAGGCCCGGTAGCGCACTCCCCAATCGAAAAAGAAAGTATCAGCCCCCCAAAAAAAATGGGCAAAAGCTACCGCATTTCAGTGGGAATGCTCGTTTTCTTTTCCCTAATCTAAAATGTTTCTTACAAAATACAAATAGAAAACAAACAACGAAAGTATAGCATTGTTCACTCCTTTTCTTTCTGTTGTTTCGTTTCATACATCTTTCTCACCTTTGGTTAAGAGAGGAACTTTCTCACACACTAACGCATTATGCTTGAGCAGACGACATACACCGGAATACAAGTTGTGTGTCATTATTTGGTAAACACAGTATGTATTGCACACGTTGACACCACAGGTAACGCCTCCCCACTCACGTGCTACACATTGAATGACAGACTGACTTCGCGTAGTAAACGTAGTAGTACGTGAACAAAGGCCTTCCAAATATAGAGCCAAACTCTCCCGCCAACTTCTTTGTCCTTTCCTTTCTGGGAGTGCTCTCCAAGACTGATTCATCCGATTGGACCAAACGAAACGGATGTCAACTTTGACCTTGTCGGAAGTTCAACTTGTCCACGTCGCATTTGATTATTCGAGCAGCCGATTTTGTCTGGAAAATCTTCGTTTTTGCCCTTAAAACAGGTATGGTTGTGCACTCTTAATGCAAAAAGGAAACAAAAATATCCCTTTCTTTTCATTACATTTAATTGTGTTAGTTATAATAGAATTTAAGTCAAATTGTTTGACAAATATAACGATTCGCGACCCAAAACTATGCCTTCTGTTGCTTATTATGACTCGCCCGTATCAGTTGGTCGCCTAAGTTTCCGAAAAGAAATTAAATTAAATCCACGCTTTGATGATTGATGTTGGAAAGATCAATTTTACACTTTGCGCCCGACTGGTCTCATGATCATTACCATAAAAATTTATTTTTTTTCCAGAATGATCACAGATGTCCAGTTGGCGATATTTGCCAATGCACTTGGTGTGACGCTCTTCCTGTTGGTGGTTTTGTATCACTATGTGTCAGTAAATAACAAGAAGCAGGACTAACAGGATGATTGTGATGTACTAGGTAATGATTCTACAGATAGCACACTTTTTTTTTTTCTTTATCACTTTCATAGCATTTGTTGTCAAAGAACCAATCTGGGTACATAAGGGACATATACTAGGCTTGAGAGGTGGACATAGCTTTTTATGGCAAAATACTAACTACTGTTGCACAATTTAAATGCAGCAGCCAGTTTCCTGCACGTATTGCTGTCAATATTTGTGCACATCAGTAATTTTCATAAGTTTACTGTATGTATATGTAGCCACTCCATAAAATGCCCCCTTCTTTGCCACATGTACAGATATATTGTATAACAAGCAAATTAATATTCATTAACTTGCTTGATATACTTCCTTCCCATAATCCCTTGCAGACCAGAGAGATTCAATCTTGATGCTGCCTCTCTCCGCAATTACTTACTTTACTTACGCCTGTCACCCCTCCCCGGGTATAGGCCGTCGACGAGAGACCTCCAGCGACTGCTTTCCTGTGCTTCTCCTTCGATTTTACTCCAGGTGGTTCCCAGTCTCTTGATGTCTGCTTGGAGGTCTAGACACCAGGTGTTTCTCGGCCTGCCTCTTTTCCTCTTTCCCTGGGGGTTCCATGACAATGCCTACCTAGTGATACTGGAATCTGGCTTTCTCAGACTGTGACCAATCCATCCCCATCTTCTTCACCCAATTTCATTCTCTGCTGTTATCTGCTCTGTTCTCTCCCAGAGTCTGATGTTGCTGA